>CAWUFW010026988.1:0-29592 GCA_963921515.1 Calotriton arnoldi | reverse complement strand
TTTGCTCAACTCTGCTGGGCAACAGAGTTGCCAATTGCTCAGTTTAGGGTGGCTTTCAAGTTTGGAGGCGCCTTTGCTGATTACGTGGCTTTGATGCATTGCTATGTGCAGCAGGTGTGATAATTTTTTGTCGAATTCTTGTGGATGGGCAAAATGTGGATTCATTAACGAATATTGATGTGCTGTCAAGATGGCAAATGCTTAGAAAACTGGGGGGGGATATTTACAAGAAAATGCTGGAGCACGGTGTTGTGTCAAATTTGGCAACGCCATGCTCCGACATTTTCAAATCGCAGGGATGCGGCGTACTTACGAAAATACGGCTGCAGAATGCAGCACACTTAGAAAGAGCAAAACATGAGGAAAAATTAAGAATTCCTCCTTGTATCGCCATCCTAAGACCAGTATTACCTGGCCTTATTTTTTGGCGCTGCCCCAGCCTTGGAAATCTGGGGCAGCGTCAAAAAGGAATGGGTGTTGTAGTGGAATGCCCACAGCAACACCCATTGCCCGCACCTTTGCCTCAGTGAACTGTTGCGGAAAGGAGCATATTTACAAGGTGGTATTAAGCCACGTTAAGTGGCTTAGCGACACCTTGTAAATATGGGGAATTGACAAACGCCACTGGAGCATCAGAAAAAGTGATACTCCAGTGGCGTTAGGGGCTTGTAAATAGCCCCTGTATGTCTTGGAGTGTGCTGCATGCATGATGGCCGTAGGAGTTGAGCATGATCAGTGCTCAATTAGTGAAAAAAATAAGTTCCAGGGCTCTTGTCTCGAGGCCACTGCAGCTTGCACCACACATTGCAAGCTGCAGTGATAGTACCAACACAATTACTAACCATCACAATCCTACAAGTGTTGCAATTCGGAGGACTATTCCAGGTCCTCAAAGCTATAAGGATGGCTTGGGAGGCAGGTAATAGTAATTTTTAATGTATATTGAATTAATGATTGACTGTTGTTGTGGTCAGCTCTAAATTAGGCAGACAGCGCCACCTTGTGGCAGACTGTGACAAGTGCCGGTGTTTGCAATTAAGTGCCGGTCCTGAGCATCTGTAACCAACGACTCAAATTAAGCACTGAGTATGATGTGCACTGTTGGCAAGGGCAATGAATGTAACTTGATATGGATGAACTATTGAAGGGGCAAACACTAAGGGGTCGATTCCGATCTCGGTCGGAGGCGCACCCAATACCATTCGGTCGGGAAAAAAGCCATGCGAAAGCCAGTTTCCCGACCGATCCGTACAGCACACCGAACGAGCAAGTACGATGCGCACAACAGCAAAAATTCCGGCCGAGCCGTACTCACCCAAACCAGGTCCTGTTCTCCGACCGAGGCGAATCCGGAAACGCCGAATCGAGTCGCACGGAAGGGAAAATGCAGCCCCGCCCGGCCGGACAAGTACGATGCGCTTTCCGTACGCGCCGAACCCGTCGCTACGCACGGCACGTCAAAGCATCCGGGAGAGGCGCACATAAGCTCCGAATCGCGCCACAACACGATCCACGGCTACGAGACGAACACAGCACAGACGAGGACGACGCGAAGCGACGAGGACGAAGCGAGCGACGAGGACGAAGCCAAGCGACGAGGACGACGCGAAGCAACGAGAAGGACGAACGACACGAACCAACCATGAATCCCTTCGTCCCGATCATACCAATATTCTACATCTACTACCGGAACAGGCACGGACGCGTACGGCGCAGAAGGTAAGTCAGACACCAACCACAAAACACATACAACACGTACACGACACATCACACACATACACTGGGAATCTGAATATACTTGCAACAGCAGCACCATAGGGGCGGGATGCCCATCACCAATGCCACATATGCACACAGGGGCCTGAATGCGCGCCACCACCCCAACCCAGGGGGGCTGGATGCCCACCACCACTACCACCCTTAGCCAGGGGGCAGGATGCCCACCACTACTACCACCCTTAGCCAGGGGGCAGGATGCCTACCACTACTACCACCCTCACCCAGGGGGGCAGGATGCCCACCACTACTACCACCCTCACCCAGGGGGGCAGGATGCCCACCACTACTACCACCCTTAGCCAGGGGGCAGGATGCCTACCACTACTACCACCCTCACCCAGGGGGGCAGGATGCCCACCACTACTACCACCCTTAGCCAGGGGGCAGGATGCCTACCACTACTACCACCCTCACCCACGGGGGGCAGGATGCCTACCACTACTACCACCCTCACCCAGGGGGCAGGATGCCCACCACTACTACCACCCTCACCCAGGGGGCAGGATGCCCACCACTACTACCACCCTCACCCAGGGGGGCAGGATGCCCACCACTACTACCACCCTTAGCCAGGGGGGCTGGATGCCTACCACTACTACCACCCTCACCCAGGGCGGGCTGGATGCCTACCACCACCCTTAGCCAGGGGGCAGGATGCCTACCACTACTACCACCCTCACCCAGGGGGGCAGGATGCCCACCACTACTACCACCCTCACCCAGGGGGGCAGGATGCCCACCACTACTACCACCCTCACCCAGGGGGGCAGGATGCCCACCACTACTACCACCCTTAGCCAGGGGGGCTGGATGCCTACCACTACTACCACCCTCACCCAGGGCGGGCTGGATGCCTACCACCACCCTTAGCCAGGGGGGCTGGATGCCTACCACTACTACCACCCTCACCCAGGGGGCTGGATGCCTACCACTACTACCACCCTCACCCAGGGCGGGCTGGATGCCTACCACCACCCTTAGCCAGGGGGGCTGGATGCCTACCACTACTACCACCCTCACCCAGGGGGGGCAGGATGCCTACCACTACTACCACCCTCACCCAGGGGGGCAGGATGCCTACCACTACTACCACCCTCACCCAGGGCGGGCTGGATGCCTACCACCACCCTTAGCCAGGGGGGCTGGATGCCTACCACTACTACCACCCTCACCCAGGGGGCAGGATGCCTACCACTACTACCACCCTTAGCCAGGGGGGCTGGATGCCTACCACTACTACCACCCTCAACCAGGGGGGCTGGATGCCTACCACTACTACCACCCTTAGCCAGGGGGCTGGATGCCTACCACTACTACCACCCTCACCCAGGGCGGGCTGGATGCCTACCACCACCCTTAGCCAGGGGGGCTGGATGCCTACCACTACTACCACCCTCACCCAGGGGGGCAGGATGCCCACCACTACTACCACCCTTAGCCAGGGGGCAGGAAGCCTACCACTACTACCACCCTTAGCCAGGGGGCAGGATGCCCACCACTACTACCACCCTCACCCAGGGGGCAGGATGCCCACCACTAATACCACCCTCACCCAGGGGGGGCAGGATGCCTACCACTACTACCACCCTCACCCAGGGCGGGCTGGATGCCTACCACCACCCTTAGCCAGGGGGCTGGATGCCTACCACTACTACCACCCTCACCCAGGGGGGCAGGATGCCCACCACTACTACCACCCTTAGCCAGGGGGCAGGAAGCCTACCACTACTACCACCCTTAGCCAGGGGGGCAGGATGCCCACCACTACTACCACCCTCACCCAGGGGGCAGGATGCCCACCACTACTACCACCCTCACCCAGGGGGGCAGGATGCCTACCACTACTACCACCCTCACCCAGGGGGGCAGGATGCCTACCACTACTACCACCCTTAGCCAGGGGGGCAGGATGCCTACCACTACTACCACCCTCAACCAGGGGGGCTGGATGCCTACCACTACTACCACCCTTAGCCAGGGGGCTGGATGCCTACCACTACTACCACCCTTAGCCAGGGGGGCAGGATGCCTACCACTACTACCACCCTTAGCCAGGGGGCAGGATGCCTACCACTACTACCACCCTTAGCCAGGGGGCAGGATGCCCACCACTACTACCACCCTCACCCAGGGGGGCAGGATGCCCACCACTACTACCACCCTCACCCAGGGGGCAGGATGCCCACCACTACTACCACCCTTAGCCAGGGGGCTGGATGCCTACCACTACTACCACCCTTAGCCAGGGGGGCAGGATGCCTACCACTACTACCACCCTCAACCAGGGGGCTGGATGCCTACCACTACTACCACCCTTAGCCAGGGGGCTGGATGCCTACCACTACTACCACCCTTAGCCAGGGGGCAGGATGCCTACCACTACTACCACCCTTAGCCAGGGGGCAGGATGCCTACCACTACTACCACCCTTAGCCAGGGGGCAGGATGCCCACCACTACTACCACCCTCACCCAGGGGGCAGGATGCCCACCACTACTACCACCCTCACCCAGGGGGGCAGGATGCCCACCACTACTACCACCCTTAGCCAGGGGGCTGGATGCCTACCACTACTACCACCCTTAGCCAGGGGGCAGGATGCCCACCACTACTACCACCCTCACCCAGGGGGCAGGATGCCCACCACTACTACCACCCTTAGCCAGGGGGCAGGAAGCCTACCACTACTACCACCCTTAGCCAGGGGGCTGGATGCCTACCACTACTACCACCCCCACTCATAGGATGGACAATGCATGACACAACAAGCACACCACAACCTAGGGAATGCAAGATTAAGACATCCCCCCACCACCATGACAAGCATGTGAGCAGGCTGTGTCAAATGCCTACAACACCGAACATGACATTGAACATACAATGTGACCCCCTAGCACATGTGCCACACATATATGTGTGTGGCACCCACAATGCAAGCAGCCCATGACCATTGTGGCAATGGGGCCTAAACCCCCATCATCACAGTGACCAAAAGGCAAGTGTGGGGTCCATAGCTGAAGCACATTTTGACCATTGTGGCAATGGGGTCTAAACCCCCATCATCACAGTGACCAAAAGGCAAGTGTGGGGTCCATAGCTGAAGCACATTTTGACCATTGTGGCAATGGGGTCTAAACCCCCATCATCACAGTGACCAAAAGGCAAGTGTGGGGTCCATAGCTGAAGCACATTTTGACCATTGTGGCAATGGGGTCTAAACCCCCATCATCACAGTGACCAAAAGGTAAGTGTGGGGTCCATAGCTGAAGCACATTTTGACCATTGTGGCAATGGGGTCTACACCCTCATCATCACAGTGACCAAAAGGTAATTGTTGACAAAGAAAGAGCTGCAACTGCCAAACTGCATGGATCATTCCTGGTCACAGAACCAAAAACTCATCTGTGGCAAAGTAGTGTATGTGTCCCATTGCAACATAAATTGGGGGAGCCAAATACTGCAGTGCAAATGAAACATTCCTTTGGCCATGTGCAGACAAACAACACCCATGGGGGCTGAGACCGTCAACAGTCATCAATGACACAATGACAGAAGTGACCATCAGAATGCAGACCCACATATTTGCACCAATGGGCACACAAATGCAGATACCCTGTGGAGACAGCAGATGTGAGGTGAACAGATACCATACCATGGCAGCAATGGGACACACAAACCATGATCACTGTGCTGACCGATGACCTAGGAGTCCCAGGGACAGCAGGGGAAACACACCAAACAACATACAGCCAATGGCACACCCAAGATATGCCAATGCAGTGGTGCAGATGCACAAACACAAACAGGCAGACCAACACTGTCATCATACACAGCAGGTGAGGGGTGGGGGTGCCAGTGTCCCCAGGCAACAACACAACACATGAGGAGAGCTGAATACCAATCATACAGATGTGCATACACTGCCACACTAAGGTAACTCATGGATCCAAATCCCCTATGTGGGCAAGCAGGCATTGACAGGTGAGAGGGAGCACAAAACACACATGTCACACAGGCACGTAGGAACAACAACTGACACAGCAAGTCACAGACACACCACAGCACCACCCCCAGGGCCCCCACAATGTGGTGACCCTGGGCTGAAGAAAAATACCACTGTGATGACAAAGCTAAATGTCGTTCACACTGTGAACCACAGTCAGGTGTCCTGAGCAACTAACTACCATCACACCTACACAAGCACAAATCAATCAGCATGGCCAGTAAGCCAAGGCCAACATGGAGGCAGGGGACTAGCCGGGCAACAACTCTCATCTGCACACACTCAAGACCACACCCCTCGACCTCCAACAATGTGCAGCAGTGAAGTACACATGCACTGGTGACATTGCACATGCACCCATTACTATTCCAGGGTGGTGGGTGGGAACCAAGGTGTAGAAACACATCACACATGGACACTCAACAAGACTCCTGAATGTCTGACACACTGCACACTACGCTGTACATGGACATGACGGCAATACCACACCGACCAATGGGATCCCAGCCACAGTCACACACCAATGAAGAAGCCAAGGTCACCCACAAAGAACACACATAGACAACAACCAACATTGCAGCCCGGACCCTAAGGAGTGCCAGCAGTCACACACACAACGTGTCACAATCACTGAAAGATAACACAAACTGGAAATCACATGACAGGGGCAAACAACAAGTGCCAAAGGGAAACCTGACTGTGACCCATCTGCGTCAGCACACAAACTCTGCCCTGACAGCAAACACACCTATGGGTGACACCCTGATGACCAGTAATGTGCCATGCACCCACATCACAGAGAACACAGGGAGAAGACTTTGGGGAACATAGCTCAAGTCAGCAAGCATCACAAACAGGTACAACACTAAGGATCACAGCATGCGCAGATGAATGGAAGTGAACACACAGACATGCACATACAACACACACCTTGGGCGCAGGCAATGTCACACGTGTACACACTGCCATGAGGGGACTCCACTCCTGTGTGAGGAAAGCTGTGCCATATGTTGCCTCAGTAGGGCCCCATCATGTCAGCTGAGCACTTGGTCACACAATCAACAATTAGCACCAAATGAGGGCTCCCATCACATCAGCCTGGTCATGGATGTGCCAACGGAATCATCAGCACAGATCCAACACACTTGTATAGCAATGTTGCACTGACTACACGGATGAGTCCCTCCCCATTGATGCCCAAACCTGCATGTCCACTGGAGATGGCAACACGGTCAGGGAAGTAGACAAATGCAACGATGGCAGGCACAACAGATGTGCAGGGGTGGAAGCCACAGATATGAAATTGCCAATGTAAGTAGGAAACCCATTGCCAAATACTGAACACATGACACCCTCAGATGCTGCTATTGATGACATGGATACACCACATGATAGGACACATTCCCCTGGACCACATGGGTTCCTGCACAGTAACACTTCATAATCATGAGACCAGATATCACCATCACTGCAGCAAGGGCATGGTTAGCTGCACCAACAACATGTACATCTGAAGCATGAGCACTAGAGAAAAGAAAGTTGCTTTATTCAGCATATGTGTTGAGGCCAAACGAAGTCCTGAAAAAGAGCAAAGGCCAATGGCCAGTCCATTGTCAAAGTTCAAACAGGGTGACACTGGCAGATGTCACCCTACGCATGCCTGCACAATACCAGGGACAATCCACTAGGAGGGGCAACCGGGGGGCAGGCCAGGCACCGCAGGGACAGGATCAGGGCTCACCAGGGGGAGTCAGGGAAGGGGTGGTGGGTGCTGGAGAGCCACTGACAACTGCAGTGGAGGTGTCTGACATGGTGTGTGCCGGCACAACTGGGGGCATGACACAGATGTCGTGGGAGCCGGCACAACTGCAGTGGACCCTGCAGATGGGGTGGACAGGTCCGCCACTGCAGTGCCCAAGTCAGACAGGGCGGTAGTGGACTCCACTGCAGTGCCTACCTCCAGGGGAGGAGAATGGGGAACAGGCAAGGTGGGTTGGACAGAGGGGGGGACACCCTCACCACATCAGTGGCACGGACAAGCGCAGCGGGGGTGTGGTGCTGGAAGAGCAAGTGGCAGGGGGAGAAGGCCGGAGCATCTTGGGGATGGTATATCTGTGGGTGGGGGAACCTGGGGCAGGGTGTGGTGGGGGCACCTGTGCAGTGGGGGCCTGAGGGATGGAGGACGGAGACCTTGTGCCTGAGCTACAGGGCGGTGGCGGGGTCTTGCTCTTAGCACTCCGGGGGACTTGCGGGTGGGGGCCTCAGTCCGTCTGCGCCTGGGGGAGGGTGTCCGGGGGCGAGGGGCACTCTGCTCCGTGTGGGTGGGCTTCCTCTTCCCCGGGATGCTGGAGCAGCTTCATCGGTGGGGAAGAGGCCGAGGTCACAGAGGAAGAGCTGCTGTGACTTTGGGGTTGCAGGTGAGGCAAGGAGGGTGCTTTGGAGGGAGAGGGAACTGAGGACTGCGCAGTGCATGTGGATGCGTGTGTGTGTTCCAGGGCCCCATCCCCTGTGAGTCTGGCTTCAGTCCCCTGAATGTGCGTGCGTGTGCGTTTTGTCATTGGCGTGTGTGTCAGTGTGCTGGATGTGTGTGTGCTGGTGTGTGCCAGTGTGTGTGTGCCTGGGATGGGTAAGGTGCTGGGGAGTGTGGATGGAGCAGAGGCAGGAGGGGTGAGGGACCGTTTGAGGAGGGACACTGCTGCCGTCAGGGAGGAGTCCATGGACCTATTGCCCCTCTGTAGGTCAGACATGCCCGATGAGATGCCCTCCATGAACGACACCAGCTGAGTCAACAGCGCGGTGTGCGCATGGAGGACACTCAGCATGGCTGTCTGCCCTACATGGAGCTGGCGAAGGAGGTACACAGACTCCTCACTCAGGGCAGCAGGGGACACAGGGGCAGGGGGTGCGGTGCCTGGCCCAAAGGAGACACGCTCCCGGACATGGGAGCCTCCACGGACCTGGGGAATGGGAGCCGATGGGAGGGCGGTGGTGGTGCTGGTGGTGGCGGGGACAGCAACACTAGCTGGGGTGTGGTGGCTGCTGACACCCGCCTCCACAAGGGAGTCATCCTCCGAGTTGCTCTGGTCCTCAGCTGAGGTGGATGCTGCTGAGGACTCCTCGGTGTGGCTCCCCTCGCCCTCCGTGCCACTGGGTCCCTCCGACCACTCCTCGGCTGCTGACCCAGTCTGGCTCTCCGGCTCCTCCTGGTCCGTGGAGCTGTCCCCTTCCGTGGCCGTGGATGTATCTGCAAACAATGGGGAAACAGACAGACATCAGTCACCTGCACATAACGCACACACCACTGTGAGCACAGCACATCACAGAGCAAGCCCTGGCATCATTAGTTGTACATTGCTAAAAGTGCACTAATTGAACAGGAGAAGTCAATTGTCAGTCTGATGCCAAGCATGGCACTCACATCCCACATGGCCTTGCACCCATCTGTCTGGTGTCTGTTGGATTGCAACACCCCAGTGTTGACACATGCACCAAGTACACAGTAGTTGGACAGTGCAGAGGACACGGTGTGGACACATCACAGCTCTTGCCACTGAGTCAGTACAGGTTTACGGATGTAAGGGATGCCCAGAGTCAAATAGGAAATGCATGTGATGCATACCAGCGACAGACACCATGATGCACCCATGTCCTGATAGCCAGCGCCACTATGGTGTGCATGTAGCACATGTCACTCCCCTGCAGGATCACCAATCAGTAGACACATGCCATGGCGGAGGCATGACTGCAAAGTCATACATCACTGTCTCAGTGATGTATGACTTTGCAGCCAGACAACAACACTCTGCACTGTGTCACAATAGTAGGTCATGGGGAATGCAAGTCCTGGAGCTGCACAAGTGCACATGTACATCCCCCCACAACACATCCTCTTAACCCTCATCTGTCCAGGTCATACCTATTGGACATATGGGAGACCTGTGACACTACCCTCTGAACCTGAGCCCCTCACACTCTGCTGTGCATGGGGAACAGCTACCTGAACTTCACATTTACATGCCCCAGTCTGCATGGGCAGCTGATCAGACACCTATGTGTCACACAAGTATCGTCTCCTATGGTCACATCTCCAGTGGCATGCTGAGCCCCTACCAAGAAACTCCACAGCAGTCCTGGCGACTAATCCACAGCACACTGACACAGAGGCAGACACCTGAGGGGCAAATCACTGTGCACAATGTGTCCACTGATACACGGGAGTGGGAGTACAGAGTGTATTGTATGGCCTGGAGTAGGCATGACTGTCCAGCCCCACATTAATGAGGGATGAGCCCTGGACTGTAGGCAGCTGGCTAAGTATGTGTGACACACGTCATATACATACTCCTGGGGCCCAAACATTGTTCCCACCCGCAGCATGGGTGTGTGCCAGGTACCCCAGCCACATGTGGTGGATCAGCTCAGCAATTGGACCACAGATCAAAGTAACACGCTGAATACATGTCAGAATACAGGCATTGTGTAAGCAATGGACCCACCCATGATGCCCACCACAGAGTCAGGGAAACAGATGCTGTCTCCCACCTTGAGTCAAGCAAACTGCAAGGACACAGTCCTAAGTGACAGGATTCCCTGCATGTAAGGGCCACACCTGGGTATCAGATGAGGAGTGGGCAGTGCACAATAGAGGGACATGGCTCCTGGACAACATGACTGCTGTACTGTGGCAGTTCAACCTGGCCCGAGGAGGGCACATAACATGTTAGACAGAGTACACAGTGCAGTCTTTGACTCACCCCCTCCTTGCTGCTCTCTGGCCTTCAGCTGCCCATCCAGGTCTGGAAAGACCACCGCCAGGATCCTGAGCATGTGGGGGTCAGGGTCCGTGTTCCGCCCCTCCTGCGAGGAGGCGACAGCTTCAGCTGGACCCGTGCAATCCTCCGGGTCCAGCCCCGAAGGTCCTGCCACCTCTTTTGGCAGTTGCGGATCCGGCGCTTGTAGACCCCCACGGACCGGACAGCCCGGACGATGTCCTTCCAGATCTCATGCTTCCGATGGGCAGAAGCCTGTCAGGATGACAAAGTGATAAGGACATTACTACACATGCAACATATCCGTGCATGACACAGTTGCATATACATGTCGCAATCACAGGGGCACATGGTGTACCCAGGCAGTGCACGGCTGCCCATGGACAGTTTTCCAGAAGTCACTACATGGTATCATAGCATGGGGAGTAAAACCCTGTTCAGAAGCACTGTCACTGCACCATACCTGTCCAGTGCAAGTCACTACACACTATGGGGGGTGACAACTACTCAGTGAGCCTGCTAGCCAGTGGTGTGCTGACTCTCAGCCTTGCTAGTCAGACAAAATGCACATTCAGAAAGGCAGTGCACAGAACACTCACCTGCTCCCCTGGTGTCCCATACAGCTTGCTGTACTGTGGAAGTAGGCTGTCCAGCAGGGCCTGGTTCTCTTCAAGGCTGAAGGCTGGGGCTCTCTCCACAGTACGTGCCATTGCAGGGTCCAGAGGGGCAGAGACAGCAGCAGTGCAGTGGCAGATGTCGTCCTGGAGCATGTAGTGCAGGCAAGTGGGCTCTCAGGGGAACATGCAGCAATATATATGTGCTGGAGAGGCAGATACTGTCCCTTGTGTCCAAAGTGATAGGTCCAAGTCGTTTGCATCTTCTGAATCTGGCCAATCCATGGAATAGCAGCACCAAAACACGCCCACAGCATCCTTCAAAATTTCAACTTCATGACATACATGATTTTGCAACATTGTTGTGGGTGACCAACTGATTTTCCAGCAACCGACTCGTTCGAATATTCGAAAACGCGTCCGTTGCCAGGCAAGCCCATTGTCAATGGGTGCGCACCGATCGGTCCATTGAGGTACAACGCGCACAGGGGTACCACGCGTACCCGCACACATTGAAAGCAATGGGCCGGCCGGAGGCACCGATCGGTCCATTGCAGTACAACGCGCACAGGGGTACAACGCGTACCCGGACACATTGAATGCAATGGGCCGGCCGGAGGCACCGATCGGTCCATTGCAGTACAACGCGCACAGGGGTACAACGCGTACCCGCACACATTGAAAGCAATGGGCCGGCCGGAGGCACCGATCGGTCCATTGCAGTACAACGCGCACAGGGGTACAACGCGTACCCGCACACATTGAATGCAATGGGCCGGCCGGAGGCACCGATCGGTCCATTGCAGTACAACGCGCACAGGGGTACAACGCGTACCCGCACACATTGAAAGCAATGGGCCGGCCGGAGGCACCGATCGGTCCATTGCAGTACAACGCGCACAGGGGTACAACGCGTACCCGCACACATTGAATGCAATG
Organism: Calotriton arnoldi; assembly: GCA_963921515.1. Lineage (NCBI taxonomy): Eukaryota > Metazoa > Chordata > Amphibia > Caudata > Salamandridae > Calotriton > Calotriton arnoldi. Next base: position 17,488 of record CAWUFW010026988.1, on the reverse strand, counting down.
GGCCGGCCGGAGGCACCGATCGGTCCATTGCAGTACAACGCACACAGGGGTACAACGCGTACCCGCACACATTGAAAGCAATGGGCCGGCCGGAGGCACCGATCGGTCCATTGCTGTTCAACGCGCACAGGGGTACAACGCGCACCCGCACACATTGAAAGCAATGGGCCGGCCGGAGGCACCGATCGGTCCATTGCAGTACAACGCGCACAGGGGTACCACGCTGCACCCGCACACATTGAATGCAATGGGCCGGCCGGAGGCACCGATCGGTCCATTGCTGTTCAACGCATCACTGTACATGTGACTGGCATATGTCAGCATGCCTGTCTCAGATGGACATATGCCAGCCACAGATAGCTCCCAGGGAGTGAGGGGCACACCTACATCACGACAGCCTGTCCACACCTTATCATGAAGGCATGTAAGGCTGCATTTCCTATTGTGTGTATGTTGGTGTACATGTTGTCCTGTGGGTGTCACCTGTGGGCAGCCACCCCCAGGCTGTGCACGTGTTCATGGGGACAGGATCCTGGGTGTTACGTGTACGTGACCACTGTGATGTGCAACTGTTCATATCTGTGCATGTGCCATGGTCACATTTCACAGTGGTGTTTGTGTATGTCATGTCACATACCCCGTGAGTCCCATGTGGGACGGTATGTTTGAGCCAGGGTGTCCCAGTGGCACAATAGTGATGGCCCTCCACAGTCTTTGTGCATGTAGTGTTTACAATGTCTCTGATTTCATGTGCACAATGGGAGACAGTCTCCACATCCACGTTGTGTGTGCATGGACTCTGATGTTGTGCGTGTGTGTCACAGACGTCCATGGCTCTCCTGCCATGGCAAGTGTGGCCACTACCTGTGGGGGTCATGTTTGTTTTGTTGTGGTGTACACATGATACTCCAGGTGATGCCAGTGTCCATGTGGCATTACAGGGTCCCTGGGAATGTGCCTGTCGTTGAGCTGTGGTGCCTGGGGCACATCTGTCCTCACATGTCACTGGGGGTGACTGTGACACAGCATCATGATATCCAATGGGCCAACCTGGGCCAAATTGATGCCACCTGTAGGACCGTGTTGACAGATGTTGGCCATGTATGTACCATACATGTCGTTCCGGTACTGCACACTTCATGTAGTTGTGCCTCATGATGATGTATGTTGGGATCTTGAGTGTGTTCAATGCCGCATATGTGGGGTGACTGACGATCTTGCTTACTTCTCCTCTGCACTGCAGGGCTCCTGCTGTCCATCGGCCATTCCCAGACCTGGCAACGATGGTGGAACGGGACAGCATCCGACGGTACCGCTTCACCAGGCAGCTGATTGAGGATTTTGCAGTGCAGTTGTCCCCACATTTGCAGCCTGGCCGGCCGTATCCTACAGCGCTGACCCCCAAGGTGAAGGTGATGGCAGCCCTACACTTCTTTGCCACCGGTACCTTCCAACATACTGTGGCGTCTGCTGGTGGGATGTCACAGACCATGTTCAGCCGTGTGCTCCGCGATTTCTTGGCGGCAATGTTGCTCTTCCTGAACCGGTACATCTATTTCCCTAGACTGCGACGACTCACTGACGTGAAGAGTGACTTTTATGCCCTGGGGAGGATGCCGCATGTCATTGGCTCCATTGATGGGACACATGTGGCTTTGGTACCACCACAGGCCCAGGAGCAGGCCTACAGGAACCGCAAGCACTACCACTCGGTCAATGCACTGGTGGTGTGTCTTGCAGACATGACCATCACACACGTGTGTGCCCGTTTCCCTGGTTCAGCACACGATGCCTTTGTGATGAGGAGTAGTCGCATCCCCAGGTTGATGGCACAGATGCAGAACCAGCGTGCCTGGCTTGTCGGTGTGTACTGACTTTGTGCCATTGTGTGTGATCTGATCTGTAGTATTCCGCCCACTTTTCCAAGTCAGCTGATGTGCACTTGTCTGTCCGTAGGTGACTCGGGATACCCCAACATGCCGTGGTTGCTGACACCCCTCAGGAACCCTGTGACACCTGCCCAGATGCGCTACAATGAGGCACATGGTCGGACCAGGAGAGTGATTGAGCGGACCTTTGGTCTCCTGAAGAGCCGCTTCCGCTGCCTGGACAAGACCGGAGGGTCCCTCCCATATGCCCCTGCGAAAGTGTGCAAGATTATCATCGTCTGCTGCATGCTCCACAACCTGGCAGTGCGGAAGGAGTTGCCTCTCATCCAGGATGACGATGACCAACATCCGCCACCTGTGGAGGATCCTGGCCTGGACCACGATGCCAGTGACGATGATGATGATGATGGTGATGGTGATGTCCGCACACAGCTCATCACCAACTTCTTTAGCTGAATGTGAGTATCCTGAGGTGTCATGTGAATGATGTGAGTTGGCATGATGTGTGGGTGGTGCTCTGGTGCTGTTGGAGTGTGTCCATGGGCTACTTGACAGGATGTGTGTTGCGATGTGTGGTGACAGGTGGGCTGTACTCCCCAACAGTGTTGACATGCTAACTTGGTTCTGGGTGGGTATCTTGTAACATGTATTGTGCATGAGTTTTGCTGTTCTGTCCTGTACTGCATTGCTTTTGACTGTGTGTCATTTCTGTCCTTCACAGGGTACTTTCAGATTCGTTTGGTCAACTGTGTCCACCGACGACGTGATTGCACATCCAGGCTGGTAGCTGTTGTGTCCCTACAGGTGATGTGCGCCACACCCATGGACTTCCTTCTGTCTACAGTTGTTGACTGTGTGCCCGCTACCAGGTGGGGTTACCTTGCATCTGTAGTGGTTACGGCATGTTGCTACTGTGTAATAAACCTGTGCTTCACTTAGTGATGTGCGTTGTCTGTGGTCACACATTTGACTGCCATTTGCTTACTGCACCTGTGGGCTACTTGACTACAACTGGGAATGGGTGTGGTGTCTGTGCATTGCACCGTCTTCCCTGGCAACATCAGTGTAGGCAATGAGTCAGATGGCCTAGGTGTGTATGTGTTGTGTAGCCCTGGTGGTGTGTCTCCCTCATATGTGTCACGTTGCCTGTACTCACATGCCTGTGTTGTCCTTGCTGTTGCAGTTCGCATACACTGTGTAATTTTGCAGTTCATCATCCCCATAACAGCACCCACGTTGGAATCACGACAGAGGCAAGTATGGTGTATTAGTGTGTTTATTGTGATAATAGTGCATAGGATGGATTGTGCTGTACATGAATCTTGCAATCCCAAGTTCCTAGATGAATAGAAAGTCCAGGTAGACAGGATCCCCAGTATCGGGGCCACAGTTGTCTGACACATTGTTCCAACTTGTACTCCCCATGCAATGTGTGGGAGTAGTGTTGCCATCAACAGGGTGAACAGTCTGTGCACAAAGGCGAAAATCCAGAACAGGTTCAGGCTTCCTGGGAGTTGCGCTTGGCCATCAGCCTCTCACTTTCCCCTCCTCGGACGACCCCTCTTCTTGGGGGGGCCCTCTAGTGCAGGCTGCTGCGGTGCAGGGGACTCTCCGCCAGAGTCCTCCTCCCTCCCTGTGGCAGTTGCAGTTTGTTCGGTACCAGATGTTGTTGGCACACAGGGAGGTGTGGACTGGTTGCTGTTCATCTGGCGGAGGCATTGTAAAATGTCCCTGTGCACCGCCGTCATCTCATGTAGTACATCCCACTTGGACTCCACGCGGGTCATGTGGGAGTCCACACGTGACATGTGTGACTCCACGTGGGACATGTGGGAGTCCAAGCGGGCATGATGGGCAGCCTGCTGCTGTTTGATGTCTCTGAGGAGCCCCACTACCTGGCTGAGCTCTCCGGTGCTGGACTGGTACGCATCAGCTATGCGTACCAGTTGTGGGTCTTCATGCACACCAGCAACGTCTGCTAGCAGCGACCTCTGTCTCCCACCCCTCCCACCACCCCTGCTGACATGTGCAGTGTGTGCAGTTGCACGCACAGATAACCCTGGTCCACCTTGGGGGTTGGTGGTGGTGGTGGTGTCCATGGCCCCAGGTTGGTCCAGGGTCACTGCGCTGGTGTTGTTCCTTATTCTGTCCATGTCGGCAGGGATGGTATTCGTGGTGACAGTCGTTGGAGGGGTGGGTGCAGGGGGTGCAGCTGGTGGACCTGCTGGTGCTGCAGCTGGTGGTCCTGCTGGTGCAGCATGTTGACTTGCACCGGATGTGCCAGGTTGTTCTTCATCGTCCGAGGAGGACAGAGGCTGTACGACGCCAGTGAGCTCGGCATCCTCTTGAGCCTGGGACTGGGACTCCTCAGCGTCTGCTGCTGTGTCCCTATCATCACCTGTTTTTGGGAGACACAAACAATGTATGTCATGTTTCTGCAGGCATCAGTGGTTGACACACCTGACAGTTGTGACTGTGCCTCGGGGTGCGGGCCTGTACATTGTATTGTCCTAAGTCGTCACAGTCAGGGGTTGATATTGGTGTGGCACATTGTCCTGCATTATTTGGGCATTTCTATGTATTCTCTGGGGTGTGAACATGGTCTGCATTGATTGTGTTTGGTTGACAGCCAGACCTCCTTCCCACCCACCCACCCACCCAGTCAGTTATCCCACCATGGAACGTGCTTGCATTGCAGGGAGTGTAAGTTGTCTCTCAGGATGTCAGTCAGTGGTGTCCTGCTGTTTGTTGGTGCACAGTTGGCAGCAGGGCCTTGTGCTCCCCACAGCAGTAGCCAGTGTCAGCCATCTTGTGAGTCCTTCTCCACTCCCTGTGATGTGAGCATGGTTCAGGGTGGTGTTGATGGGCCAGTTGTGAGGCTGAGCAATGTCTGTGACTACGACTCCCATCATGCTATTGCCTCCACCCCCTTCACAGCATGCCCATGCTTCCTTCCTTTTGACTCTGCTTCCCTGTGGGGTGGGCTGGCTGTGCTGACAGGATGGCTGGGAGTGTTGTCCTGGCAGTTGTTTGGCTAAGAGTCCCAAGAGTGTCCCTGTGCTTCACACAACATAACCCAGGGTGGTGGTGCTTTGTGGGATCTTGTGTTAGGATGGAGGGCATTGCATTCTACCAGGTGGGTACTGTGGAGTTTGTGTTGGGGGGGTGTGAGGGGAGGTGCTGGTGACTATGGTCAGTGCTGCAAGTCCCCCTTCCCACCCAGCCAGCCAGATATCCCACCATGGAACGTGCTTGCATTGCAGGGAGTGTAAGTTGTCTCTCAGGATGTCAGTCAGTGGTGTCCTGCTGTTTGTTGGTGCACAGTTGGCAGCAGGGCCTTGTGCTCCCCACAGCAGTAGCCAGTGTCAGCCATCTTGTGAGTCCTTCTCCACTCCCTGTGATGTGAGCATGGTTCAGGGTGGTGTTGATGGGACAGTTGTGGGGGTGAGCTATGTCTGTGACTGTGACTCCCATCATGCTATTGCCTCCACCCCACTTCCCAGCATTCCCATACTTACTTGCTTTTGTGGGGAGTTCAGTGTGTGTGGGTGTGAGGGCAATGGCAAGATGGCTGACAGTGGTGTCCTGCTGTTGGTTGGTGTGCAGTTCCCAGCATGCCCTTGTGCTCCCCACAGCAGTAGCCAGTGTCAGCCATCTTGTGAGTCCTTCTCCACTCCCTGTGATGTGAGCATGGTTCAGGGTGGTGTTGATGGGCCAGTTGTGAGGCTGAGCAATGTCTGTGACTACGACTCCCATCATGCTATTGCCTCCACCCCCTTCACAGCATGCCCATGCTTCCTTCCTTTTGACTCTGCTTCCCTGTGGGGTGGGCTGGCTGTGCTGACAGGATGGCTGGGAGTGTTGTCCTGGCAGTTGTTTGGCTAAGAGTCCCAAGAGTGTCCCTGTGCTTCACACAACATAACCCAGGGTGGTGGTGCTTTGTGGGATCTTGTGTTAGGATGGAGGGCATTGCATTCTACCAGGTGGGTACTGTGGAGTTTGTGTTGGGGGGGTGTGAGGGAGGTGCTGGTGACTATGGTCAGTGCTGCAAGTCCCCCTTCCCACCCAGCCAGCCAGATATCCCACCATGGAACGTGCTTGCATTGCAGGGAGTGTAAGTTGTCTCTCAGGATGTCAGTCAGTGGTGTCCTGCTGTTTGTTGGTGCACAGTTGGCAGCAGGGCCTTGTGCTCCCCACAGCAGTAGCCAGTGTCAGCCATCTTGTGAGTCCTTCTCCACTCCCTGTGATGTGAGCATGGTTCAGGGTGGTGTTGATGGGACAGTTGTGGGGGTGAGCTATGTCTGTGACTGTGACTCCCATCATGCTATTGCCTCCACCCCACTTCCCAGCATTCCCATACTTACTTGCTTTTGTGGGGAGTTCAGTGTGTGTGGGTGTGAGGGCAATGGCAAGATGGCTGACAGTGGTGTCCTGCTGTTGGTTGGTGTGCAGTTCCCAGCATGCCCTTGTGCTCCCCACAGCAGTAGCCAGTGTCAGCCATCTTGTGAGTCCTTCTCCACTCCCTGTGATGTGAGCATGGTTCAGGGTGGTGTTGATGGGCCAGTTGTGAGGCTGAGCAATGTCTGTGACTACGACTCCCATCATGCTATTGCCTCCACCCCCTTCAGAGCATGCCCATGCTTCCTTCCTTTGACTCTGCTTCCCTGTGGGGTGGGCTGGCTGTGCTGACAGGATGGCTGGGAGTGTTGTCCTGGCAGTTGTTTGGCTAAGAGTCCCAAGAGTGTCCCTGTGCTTCACACAACATAACCCAGGGTGGTGGTGCTTTGTGGGATCTTGTGTTAGGATGGAGGGCATTGCATTCTACCAGGTGGGTACTGTGGAGTTTGTGTTGGGGGGGTGTGAGGGGAGGTGCTGGTGACTATGGTCAGTGCTGCAAGTCCCCCTTCCCACCCAGCCAGCCAGATATCCCACCATGGAACGTGCTTGCATTGCAGGGAGTGTAAGTTGTCTCTCAGGATGTCAGTCAGTGGTGTCCTGCTGTTTGTTGGTGCACAGTTGGCAGCAGGGCCTTGTGCTCCCCACAGCAGTAGCCAGTGTCAGCCATCTTGTGAGTCCTTCTCCACTCCCTGTGATGTGAGCATGGTTCAGGGTGGTGTTGATGGGACAGTTGTGGGGTGAGCTATGTCTGTGACTGTGACTCCCATCATGCTATTGCCTCCACCCCACTTCCCAGCATTCCCATACTTACTTGCTTTTGTGGGGAGTTCAGTGTGTGTGGGTGTGAGGGCAATGGCAAGATGGCTGACAGTGGTGTCCTGCTGTTGGTTGGTGTGCAGTTCCCAGCATGCCCTTGTGCTCCCCACAGCAGTAGCCAGTGTCAGCCATCTTGTGAGTCCTTCTCCACTCCCTGTGATGTGAGCATGGTTCAGGGTGGTGTTGATGGGCCAGTTGTGAGGCTGAGCAATGTCTGTGACTACGACTCCCATCATGCTATTGCCTCCACCCCCTTCAGAGCATGCCCATGCTTCCTTCCTTTTGACTCTGCTTCCCTGTGGGGTGGGCTGGCTGTGCTGACAGGATGGCTGGGAGTGTTGTCCTGGCAGTTGTTTGGCTAAGAGTCCCAAGAGTGTCCCTGTGCTTCACACAACATAACCCAGGGTGGTGGTGCTTTGTGGGATCTTGTGTTAGGATGGAGGGCATTGCATTCTACCAGGTGGGTACTGTGGAGTTTGTGTTGGGGGGGTGTGAGGGGAGGTGCTGGTGACTATGGTCAGTGCTGCAAGTCCCCCTTCCCACCCATCCAGCCAGATATCCCACCATGGAACGTGCTTGCATTGCAGGGAGTGTAAGTTGTCTCTCAGGATGTCAGTCAGTGGTGTCCTGCTGTTTGTTGGTGCACAGTTGGCAGCAGGGCCTTGTGCTCCCCACAGCAGTAGCCAGTGTCAGCCATCTTGTGAGTCCTTCTCCACTCCCTGTGATGTGAGCATGGTTCAGGGTGGTGTTGATGGGACAGTTGTGGGGGTGAGCTATGTCTGTGACTGTGACTCCCATCATGCTATTGCCTCCACCCCACTTCCCAGCATTCCCATACTTACTTGCTTTTGTGGGGAGTTCAGTGTGTGTGGGTGTGAGGGCAATGGCAAGATGGCTGACAGTGGTGTCCTGCTGTTGGTTGGTGTGCAGTTCCCAGCATGCCCTTGTGCTCCCCACAGCAGTAGCCAGTGTCAGCCATCTTGTGAGTCCTTCTCCACTCCCTGTGATGTGAGCATGGTTCAGGGTGGTGTTGATGGGCCAGTTGTGAGGCTGAGCAATGTCTGTGACTACGACTCCCATCATGCTATTGCCTCCACCCCCTTCAGAGCATGCCCATGCTTCCTTCCTTTGACTCTGCTTCCCTGTGGGGTGGGCTGGCTGTGCTGACAGGATGGCTGGGAGTGTTGTCCTGGCAGTTGTTTGGCTAAGAGTCCCAAGAGTGTCCCTGTGCTTCACACAACATAACCCAGGGTGGTGGTGCTTTGTGGGATCTTGTGTTAGGATGGAGGGCATTGCATTCTACCAGGTGGGTACTGTGGAGTTTGTGTTGGGGGGGTGTGAGGGGAGGTGCTGGTGACTATGGTCAGTGCTGCAAGTCCCCCTTCCCACCCAGCCAGCCAGATATCCCACCATGGAACGTGCTTGCATTGCAGGGAGTGTAAGTTGTCTCTCAGGATGTCAGTCAGTGGTGTCCTGCTGTTTGTTGGTGCACAGTTGGCAGCAGGGCCTTGTGCTCCCCACAGCAGTAGCCAGTGTCAGCCATCTTGTGAGTCCTTCTCCACTCCCTGTGATGTGAGCATGGTTCAGGGTGGTGTTGATGGGACAGTTGTGGGGGTGAGCTATGTCTGTGACTGTGACTCCCATCATGCTATTGCCTCCACCCCACTTCCCAGCATTCCCATACTTACTTGCTTTTGTGGGGAGTTCAGTGTGTGTGGGTGTGAGGGCAATGGCAAGATGGCTGACAGTGGTGTCCTGCTGTTGGTTGGTGTGCAGTTCCCAGCATGCCCTTGTGCTCCCCACAGCAGTAGCCAGTGTCAGCCATCTTGTGAGTCCTTCTCCACTCCCTGTGATGTGAGCATGGTTCAGGGTGGTGTTGATGGGCCAGTTGTGAGGCTGAGCAATGTCTGTGACTACGACTCCCATCATGCTATTGCCTCCACCCCCTTCAGAGCATGCCCATGCTTCCTTCCTTTTGACTCTGCTTCCCTGTGGGGTGGGCTGGCTGTGCTGACAGGATGGCTGGGAGTGTTGTCCTGGCAGTTGTTTGGCTAAGAGTCCCAAGAGTGTCCCTGTGCTTCACACAACATAACCCAGGGTGGTGGTGCTTTGTGGGATCTTGTGTTAGGATGGAGGGCATTGCATTCTACCAGGTGGGTACTGTGGAGTTTGTGTTGGGGGGGTGTGAGGGGAGGTGCTGGTGACTATGGTCAGTGCTGCAAGTCCCCCTTCCCACCCATCCAGCCAGATATCCCACCATGGAACGTGCTTGCATTGCAGGGAGTGTAAGTTGTCTCTCAGGATGTCAGTCAGTGGTGTCCTGCTGTTTGTTGGTGCACAGTTGGCAGCAGGGCCTTGTGCTCCCCACAGCAGTAGCCAGTGTCAGCCATCTTGTGAGTCCTTCTCCACTCCCTGTGATGTGAGCATGGTTCAGGGTGGTGTTGATGGGACAGTTGTGGGGGTGAGCTATGTCTGTGACTGTGACTCCCATCATGCTATTGCCTCCACCCCACTTCCCAGCATTCCCATACTTACTTGCTTTTGTGGGGAGTTCAGTGTGTGTGGGTGTGAGGGCAATGGCAAGATGGCTGACAGTGGTGTCCTGCTGTTGGTTGGTGTGCAGTTCCCAGCATGCCCTTGTGCTCCCCACAGCAGTAGCCAGTGTCAGCCATCTTGTGAGTCCTTCTCCACTCCCTGTGATGTGAGCATGGTTCAGGGTGGTGTTGATGGGCCAGTTGTGAGGCTGAGCAATGTCTGTGACTACGACTCCCATCATGCTATTGCCTCCACCCCCTTCAGAGCATGCCCATGCTTCCTTCCTTTTGACTCTGCTTCCCTGTGGGGTGGGCTGGCTGTGCTGACAGGATGGCTGGGAGTGTTGTCCTGGCAGTTGTTTGGCTAAGAGTCCCAAGAGTGTCCCTGTGCTTCACACAACATAACCCAGGGTGGTGGTGCTTTGTGGGATCTTGTGTTAGGATGGAGGGCATTGCATTCTACCAGGTGGGTACTGTGGAGTTTGTGTTGGGGGGGTGTGAGGGGAGGTGCTGGTGACTATGGTCAGTGCTGCAAGTCCCCTTCCCACCCAGCCAGCCAGATATCCCACCATGGAACGTGCTTGCATTGCAGGGAGTGTAAGTTGTCTCTCAGGATGTCAGTCAGTGGTGTCCTGCTGTTTGTTGGTGCACAGTTGGCAGCAGGGCCTTGTGCTCCCCACAGCAGTAGCCAGTGTCAGCCATCTTGTGAGTCCTTCTCCACTCCCTGTGATGTGAGCATGGTTCAGGGTGGTGTTGATGGGACAGTTGTGGGGGTGAGCTATGTCTGTGACTGTGACTCCCATCATGCTATTGCCTCCACCCCACTTCCCAGCATTCCCATACTTACTTGCTTTTGTGGGGAGTTCAGTGTGTGTGGGTGTGAGGGCAATGGCAAGATGGCTGACAGTGGTGTCCTGCTGTTGGTTGGTGTGCAGTTCCCAGCATGCCCTTGTGCTCCCCACAGCAGTAGCCAGTGTCAGCCATCTTGTGAGTCCTTCTCCACTCCCTGTGATGTGAGCATGGTTCAGGGTGGTGTTGATGGGCCAGTTGTGAGGCTGAGCAATGTCTGTGACTACGACTCCCATCATGCTATTGCCTCCACCCCCTTCCCAGCATGCCCATGCTTCCTTCCTTTTGACTCTGCTTCCCTGTGGGGTGGGCTGGCTGTGCTGACAGGATGGCTGGGAGTGTTGTCCTGGCAGTTGTTTGGCTAAGAGTCCCAAGAGTGTCCCTGTGCTTCACACAACATAACCCAGGGTGGTGGTGCTTTGTGGGATCTTGTGTTAGGATGGAGGGCATTGCATTCTACCAGGTGGGTACTGTGGAGTTTGTGTTGGGGGGGTGTGAGGGGAGGTGCTGGTGACTATGGTCAGTGCTGCAAGTCCCCCTTCCCACCCAGCCAGCCAGATATCCCACCATGGAACGTGCTTGCATTGCAGGGAGTGTAAGTTGTCTCTCAGGATGTCAGTCAGTGGTGTCCTGCTGTTTGTTGGTGCACAGTTGCCAGCAGGGCCTTGTGCTCCCCACAGCAGTAGCCAGTGTCAGCCATCTTGTGAGTCCTTCTCCACTCCCTGTGATGTGAGCATGGTTCATGGTGGTGTTGATGGGACAGTTGGGGGGGGCAATATGTGTGACTGCGACTCCCATGATGCTATTGGCTACACTGACTTGGCCAGCATACACAGAATTCCTTCCTTTGAGTGGTCTTCACTGTGTGTTGGTGTTGTTGTGGTGGCTACATGTGTGGATGTGTGTGTTAGTTCTATTTGTGCCACTGCCTAGCTGTAGTTGTGGTTGTGTTTGTACATGTGTTGGCACAGTTGGATGTGACTTTTTGATGGCATGTGTTGTGTTTATCTGACTGACATACACATTTTGGGATGATTCTGTTCTAGTTGCTGTGTAATTGCTATGAGTGCATGGTTTGACTCTCCCCTTGACAGTGATGTGTGTGTTTTGTGGCAGTTTATTGTGTACATTTGTTGTGTACTCACCAGGCTCTGGGATGTTCTCTAGTCCATATACGCTCACTGGCGGAAGGATGGCCCGCACCTTCTCCTCCCAGGGCCTGAGGTATATTGGCTTGGCAGGAGGGCCACTGCCGGTGTGTTGGCTGTTGATGTAGTCTATCTTCAGCAGGTCCCGTACCCTCCTGCGCACGTCATACCACCTGTTCTGGATGTCCGTCTTTGTGCGCCGACATGGTGATTGGGCGTTCACCCTGTTGATGATCCTCTCCCACATCTTGGTTTTCTGCGACATGGGGGTCTGTTGGACCAGAGTGCCAAACAGCTGTGGCTCCACCCTGAGGATCTCGTCTACCATGACTTCCAATTCACTATCTAGGAACTTGGGATTCTTCTTGGGGGCATGGTGATGGTTGGTGATGGTGGGTGATGTGTGTGTTGGTGTGCAGGTGAGGGTGTGTGGGTGTGTGTTGTGCTGGGTGTATGTGAGGTAGGTATTTGTTGGTGTGCTGCTGGTGTGTGGCTTGTGTGAGGGATGAGCTGTGGGTGTGTGGTTGCTTTCTCTTGGGTGCTGGTAGTGGAATGGCATTTGCAAAGGCTCATGGTAGTGATTTGTGTCCTTTATATAGGTGGAGTTGTGGGTGTGTCTTTGTTCTCTGTCCCCACCCCCCCAGTATTTATTGGCTTGGTAATTGCTTGTTTGGCCTTTTTTGGTTGATTTTTCCTTTGTGCTGTTTGTGTATGTTGGAAACGTTCTTGTGACCGAGTCGGACCGTGCATTGGTCTCGTACGGTGTTTTCCGTTTCGTTCACGCTGTGTTTGTGCAGTTTTGTATGCTGCGTACGCGTCGGTCGCGGTGTATTGTGTTGCTTCGGCTCGGTTTTGTATGCGTGTCGGTCGTACGGCTTGTCCTCCGTCCGACTCGGTCGTGTTTTTCGCGCCTTGCATCGTACTTTGCGGGTTGGAGTTGGCGGGTACGATTCGGTCGGATTTGTTCCGGGTGCGTGTCGGTCGGTTGGATTCGCGTGTTTTTCCGGCCGGATTGCTATTTTCCGAGCGGCTCGGTCGGTCGGCTTGGTTTCCTGACGTGTCGGTCGGATTTATCGCGGCTTGCATCGTACTTGGCGTGTCGGGCGCCACTGGTACGTGTCGGTCGGTATTTTTACCGGATCCGAGTCGGTCGGTGCTTTTTCCGGCCCGAATCGGAATCGGCCCCTAACTAACTATATGGTAAAGCACAGAATTATAGTAATCTTTAATAAAAACATTTATGGAGTGGAGGAAAAAGAAACCACTGGAGTTAAAACAGTGGTGTACTTGTTGTTATTACATTATTCTGCATGATAAAGGAGTCTAATGCCTCAGTAATTTTCTGTTAAGAAAAAAGCCAGTATATTGGGTCAAGGTGTTTGCTTCTATACACCGATTGCTTAACATCTTTGAATGCCTAGACATTTGACATATGAATTTAATGGTTACCTGGAACAAGAATGGCCCAAAAGCTGGAACCAACTTTGTAGAGAATAAACTGTTTAATAGACTGAAGAAGCAAGGTTTTCGCCAAGCACTTAATTTCGCATGCGTCTGTCTAGACCCAGGACAAATGTTTGATCCTAGAATTTCAGAAAGGCTTCTGTGTTGCTTGTTCCTGAATAGACAAGCAAGCAGTGTTGATTTTTATTTTTACTAAGTGTTTGAATGCAGCAATTATACAAGGTCTTTATTGTTGTTATGTGGGTCTGAAGGTTGCTTTCAACAAACTGGATCGACTACTGCGATGGAAGACATTTTTAGAGGCAATTGTTTAAACTAATTGCCTCTCTGAATAAATAGTGGGCTCATTAAGAAATATGTCTGATGGTTCCCTCTGTAAGAACTTTGCCATTCCTCATGTACACAGGCTAAAATATGTTTTGGAAGAGCGTTGGCTTTCTTTTTTTAAAGCAACTCAGCCCTCTAACGTTCGAGAAGCATTTTTCACCCAATGCATCACAATAAACCGGTTTCATGCCTTCTATACGCAAACAATGCACTGCTTGTATATATTGCGCCAGTAGTGCTGCAGAGGTGATTAATGGTTTTGTGATTCATGTCATTCAAAGCAACATTCCGGATAATACCCACAAAACAAAATCCTTGGCCATGGACAAGTCATCAGGCAGAGTAAAATTCGGTTGAGCCAGGACACTGTTCAAAAACGTTTATAGATACAGCAAATTAGGAATCATAGTGACTGCCAATCAGACTATGGGCCCTCTTCCAATAACTGAGGTGAAAAAGTATTTTTTGCTACTGAGTTGCCCTTTTAATGCTAAGAAAGCAAAGATGTCTCCAATCATCATGCAGGGGATACCTTTGCAGGCAGAGAAATGATTGCATGAAAAACAATTTGGAGGGGACATTTTTGTGTAACTCATTAGGCTTGTACAGGAACCCCTGTTTCACATTTGCACAGCACTACGTTTAGTAAGGATCTTCTGGGATGCAAGACTTACCTGCGAATCATACTGGCTGATTGCATTGACCATGCATGCTGGAAGGAGCAATTGATTCTTTCCTTGAATTAAATAAAGATCTGAAATTAAATTTAAATTGAATGTAACCTTGTCTAAAAGAGAAAGGCCATCTAAAAACCTTTGCAAGAATTTTATATACAATGTGCACAACTCACTTGTAAAGATGATTGTTAGATTTGGGGGTCTCTAGTTGGCAGAGGTATGTACCTTTGTCCAAATAGGGACCCTTGAGTCTAGTCAGGGAAAGTAGGTACACTCCTGAAAGAACCCCTGCTCACCCTCTTGGTAGCTTGGCACGAGCAGACCGGCTTAGTTCAGAGGCAGTGTGTAAAGCATTTGTAAACACATACAGTAATCAAGTGACAACACTACAAATGGACACCACACAGGTTATATATTTATAAAAATAGGTATACTTTATATAGATTTATCACAAGACCATAAACGACAAAAATAATCCACAATACTGTTAAGAATGCTTAGTTCTGATCAAAAAGGCTTAATTCAAGGTTCTGTGCGAGTCGGTAGCCTCCTCCGGCTACGGCGATGTTGAGAACAAACAGAGTCTAACAAATCCAGCTGACCGCGTCGAGACGGGCCAACACAGCGTAGACAGACTCGGTCACAGTACCTTTCACTTGAAGCGGCAGGCACGGGCGTGCGAGCCGGATGGCTGTTCGTCGCGGTCGCGATGCAAAAATGGAAGCGTTGCAGGACGCGTTGTCCCTCGATGCGGTGCAGGCAGCGGCTCGTTGACGTCGTCGAGACGGAGTCGGTGAGACCAGGGCCGTGCATTGCAGGGGCGAGACGGTGCTTCGATGCGGTGCTGGCAGGTTGCGGTGCGGCGACGGAGCCGGATTCAGGAGCTGGCGTCGATCAGTCCGGACAGCGGTGCGAGTCGGGCGGTGCGTCGCAAAGCGTGCGATCGGTGTCCAACTCCGGTGCGGTCACAGGACTCGAACTCCGCAGCAGTGACCGTGTCGGTCGGACCAGTTCGATTCGGCGTAGCGAGCGTTGCAGGACGCGTTGTCCCTCGATGCGGTGCAGGCAGCGGCTCGTTGACGGAGTCGGTGAGACCAGGGCCGTGCGTTGCAGGGCGAGACGGTGCTTCGATGCGGTGCTTACAGGACACCGAGTCGGTCGTGAGAGTCGGTCACAGCTCCCTACCTCTGCAGCCACTGAAACAGAGTTTCCAGCAGCAATTCACAAAGGGGGTGAAGTCCAATGGTCCTGGGACTTCGGTCAGGGGGCAAGCTCTCTTCCAAGCCCTTGGAGATCCTTCACAAGTTGATGAAAGTCACAGCAAAGCAAAAGTTCCTTTCTCCTTTCTTTGGCAGTCAGGCAAACCACTGCAGGCCAATCCCCCAAGCAGCACTTCAGGCTTAGGGATAGTCTCTCCTCAGTTTCTTCTTGGTTCCGCTCCTCAGCAAAGGTTTCTTCTTGTTCCCAAAAGTGATCTAATCTTCCTGGGGTCTGGGTGCCCCTCTTATACCCTGATTCTCTTTGTTCTCTGGAGGCAGAGAGGCCTCTGCCTAGTCCAAAACCAGTTCTGGTCAGTTCTGGAGCACTTTGTTTTTCTGACTCCTTCTTTCCTTTCAGAATGTGGGGCAGAGTGCTCAGCCGCCCGGCAGGAGGTGGAGCCAGCATTGTGGAAGGCAGGCACAGCCCTATTCAGACCCAGGTGCAACTCCTCCCTCCACTCTGGATGCAGATCTTTCTATTCAGCCCTGCGCTGACTCACCCTGTCTCCTGTAGCCACCCCCAGCCCCTGTCACTCAATCTCCAGACAAGGAATACACAACCTAGCAGAGGCAGGCTTGGATAGTTAGGCAAGAAAATACCCACTTTCTAAAAGTGGTATTTTCAAACACAGATTGTTAAAACCAACTTCACTAAAAGATGTATTTTATCATCCTGAGTTCAGGCATACTAAATTCGTTTTTCTACCATGTTCCCGGGGTCAGTTCTGACTATAAGGTGTAATAGTCAGTCTGCCCATTCTGGCCTATGGGGAGCAGGTAGCCTTGCAATAGTGAAAAACGAAAATGGCTGTAATTCACTATTAGGACATGCCACACACACCAGGGCATGTCCTACCTCATACTTACAATGCACCCTGCCCTAGGGCCTACTTTAGGGGTGACCAACATGCAGTAAAGGGAAGGTTTAGGGACTGGTAAGTGGGTGCACTCACCAAGTCGACATGGCAGCCCTAGGCTGCATACAGGCTCTGCAATGGCAGGCCTGAGACACACTTTACAAGCTGCTTCTGTGGGTGGCACAACCCGTGCTGCAAGCCCACCAGCAGCATTGGATTTACAAGCCCTGGGCACACTCAGTGCACGGTACTAGGGACTGACAAGTAAACCAATCATCCAATCATGGAGTCACTAATACATACATCAATTTACGATAGGGAGCACTTGCACTTTGGCACTGATTAGCAGCGGCAAAGTGCCCATGAGCATCTAGTCCAGCAAAAACATATCGGCAACAGTGGAGGCATTACGAAAAAATGGAAGGGAGACCCACGCCAAGGATGCCAGGTCTAACACGTGTCCCCTCCAGCTGAAATGTGGGGAGAACTATCCTACCCCTAGGGAGTACTCATCGCTAAGGCGGAAAAATCTGGACAGTCCATCAGCATTGGCGTGTTCTGTACCAGGGCGGTGTTCCACCGTAAAGTCCATCCCCTGTAGGGAAATGGACCACCTCAACAGCTTTGGATTCTCACCCCTCATCTGCATCAACCATCTGAGGGGCCTGTGGTCTGTCTGAACCCGGAAGTGAGTCCCAAACAGGTATGGTCTCAGCTTCTTCAGTGCCCAGACCACAGCAAATGCCTCACGCTCAATAGCACTCCATCTCTGTTCCCGGGAAGTAACCTCCTACTGAGGAAGGCTACAGGTTGGTCTAGGCCCTCCTCATTGTTCTGTGATAGAACAGCCCCTACACCATGCTCTGAAGCGTCCGTCTGAACAATGAACTCATTGGAGAAGTTGGGTGCCTGGAGCACAGGCGCCGTGCACATGGCAGTCTTCAAGGTGTCAAAAGCTTTTTGACAGGCGTCAGTCCAAATCACTTTCCTGGGCTGCTTCTTGGAAGTCAGCTCTGTCAAGGGGCAACAATGCTGCCATACCCCTTGACGAATCTCCGGTAATACCCGGTGAGTCCTAGGAAGGCTCTCACCTCTGTCTGGGTCTTGGGGGCTCCCAAGCCAGAATGGTATCAATTTTCGGTTGGAGGGGCGCCACCTGGCCGCTCCCAACCTGGTGTCCCAAGTACACCACAGAACCCTGCCCAATCTGGCACTTACTCACCTTGATTGTGAG
Source organism: Calotriton arnoldi (assembly GCA_963921515.1). NCBI lineage: Eukaryota > Metazoa > Chordata > Amphibia > Caudata > Salamandridae > Calotriton > Calotriton arnoldi. The sequence goes on along the minus strand of CAWUFW010026988.1, from coordinate 36 downwards.
GCCTGCCCTCCGTAGCGCCATCAACACTTCCCAGAG
>CAWUFW010026987.1:0-29598 GCA_963921515.1 Calotriton arnoldi | reverse complement strand
GGCAGGGATGCCCACCACTACTACCACCCTCAGCCAGGGGGGCAGGATGCCCACCACCGCAACCACCCTCCACCCAGGGGGTGCCAGGATGCCCTACCACCACTACCACCCCCTTAGCCAGGGGGGCAGGATGCCTACCACTACTGCCACCCTCACCCAGGGGGGCAGGATGCCCACCACTACTACCACCCTCTCAGCCACGGGGGGCAGGATGCCTACCACTACTGCCACCCATAGCCAGGGGGGCAGGATGCCCACCACTACTACCACCCTCACCCAGGGGGGGCAGGATGCCCACCACTACTACCACCCTCTAGCCAGGGTGGCAGGATGCCCACCGCTCGCTACCACCCTCAGCCCAGGGAGGCAGGATGCCCACCACTACTACCACCTCTCGCCACGGGTGGCAGGATGCCTACCACTACTACCACCCTTAGCCAGGGGGGGGCAGGATGCCTACCACTACTACCACCCCAACCCAGGGGCGGCAGGATGCCCACCACTACCACCACCCTTAGCCAGGGGGGGGGCAGAAGGCCTACCACTACTACCACCCTCTACCCAGGGGGGCAGGATGCCCGCCACTACTACCACCCCTTAGCCAGGGGGCAGGATGCCCACCACTACTACCACCCTCACCCAGGGGGGCAGGATGCCCACCACTACTACCACCCTCACCCAGGGGGGCAGGATGCCCACCACTACTACCACCCTTAGCCAGGGGGCAGGATGCCCACCACTACTACCACCCTCACCCAGGGGGCAGGATGCCAACCACCACAACCACCCTTAGCCAGGGGGTGCCAAATGCCCACCACCACTACCACCCTTAGCCAGGGGGCAGGATGCCTACCACTACTACCACCCTCACCCAGGGGGGCAGGATGCCCACCACTACTACCACCCTTAGCCAGGGGGCTGGATGCCTACCACTACTACCACCCTTAGCCAGGGGGGCAGGATGCCTACCACTACTACCACCCTCACCCAGGGGGGCAGGATGCCCACCACTACTACCACCCTTAGCCAGGGTGGCAGGATGCCTACCACTACTACCACCCTTAGCCAGGGGGCAGGATGCCTACCACTACTACCACCCTTAGCCAGGGTGGCAGGATGCCTACCACTACTACCACCCTTAGCCAGGGTGGCAGGATGCCTACCACTACTACCACCCTTAGCCAGGGGGCAGGATGCCTACCACTACTACCACCCTTAGCCAGGGGGCAGGATGCCTACCACTACTACCACCCTTAGCCAGGGGGCAGGATGCCTACCACTACTACCACCCTTAGCCAGGGGGCAGGATGCCCACCACTACTACCACCCTCACCCAGGGGGGCAGGATGCCCACCACTACTACCACCCTCACCCAGGGGGGCAGGATGCCCACCACTACTACCACCCTTAGCCAGGGGGGCAGGATGCCCACCACTACTACCACCCTCACCCAGGGGGGCAGGATGCCCACCACTACTACCACCCTCACCCAGGGGGGCAGGATGCCCACCACTACTACCACCCTTAGCCAGGGGGCAGGATGCCCACCACTACTACCACCCTCACCCAGGGGGGCAGGATGCCCACCACTACTACCACCCTTAGCCAGGGGGCTGGATGCCTACCACTACTACCACCCTTAGCCAGGGGGCAGGATGCCCACCACTACTACCACCCTCACCCAGGGGGGCAGGATGCCCACCACTACTACCACCCTTAGCCAGGGGGCAGGATGCCCACCACTACTACCACCCTTAGCCAGGGGGCTGGATGCCTACCACTACTACCACCCTTAGCCAGGGGGCAGGATGCCTACCACTACTACCACCCTCACCCAGGGGGGCAGGATGCCCACCACTACTACCACCCTTAGCCAGGGGGCAGGAAGCCTACCACTACTACCACCCTTAGCCAGGGGGCTGGATGCCTACCACTACTACCACCCCCACTCATAGGATGGACAATGCATGACACAACAAGCACACCACAACCTAGGGAATGCAAGATTAAGACATCCCCCCACCACCATGACAAGCGTGTGAGCAGGCTGTGTCAAATGCCTACAACACCGAACATGACATTGAACATACAATGTGACCCCCTAGCACATGTGCCACACATATATGTGTGTGGCACCCACAATGCAAGCAGCCCATGACCATTGTGGCAATGGGGCCTAAACCCCCATCATCACAGTGACCAAAAGGCAAGTGTGGGGTCCATAGCTGAAGCACATTTTGACCATTGTGGCAATGGGGTCTAAACCCCCATCATCACAGTGACCAAAAGGTAAGTGTGGGGTCCATAGCTGAAGCACATTTTGACCATTGTGGCAATGGGGTCTACACCCTCATCATCACAGTGACCAAAAGGTAATTGTTAACAAAGAAAGAGCTGCAACTGCCAAACTGCATGGATCATTCCTGGTCACAGAACCAAAAACTCATCTGTGGCAAAGTAGTGTATGTGTCCCATTGCAACATAAATTGGGGGAGCCAAATACTGCAGTGCAAATGAAACATTCCTTTGGCCATGTGCAGACAAACAACACCCATGGGGGCTGAGACCGTCAACAGTCATCAATGACACAATGACAGAAGTGACCATCAGAATGCAGAACCACATATTTGCACCAATGGGCACACAAATGCAGATACCCTGTGGAGACAGCAGATGTGAGGTGAACAGATACCATACCATGGCAGCAATGGGACACACAAACCATGATCATTGTGCTGACCGATGACCTAGGAGTCCCAGGGACAGCAGGGGAAACCCACCAAACTACATACAGCCAATGGCACACCCAAGATATGCCAATGCAGTGGTGCAGATGCACAAACACAAACAGGCAGACCCACACTGCACATCATACACAACAGGTGAGGGGGTGCCAGTGTCCCCAGGCAACCACACAACACATGAGGAGACCTGAATACCAATCATACAGATGTGCATACAGTGCCACACAAAGGTAACTCATGGATCCAAATCCCCTATGTGGGCAAGCAGGCATTGTCAGATGAGAGGGAGCACAAATCACACATGTCACACAGGCACGTAGGGACAGCAACTGACACACCAAGACACAGACACACTACAGCACCACCCCCAGGGCCCCCACAATGTGGTGACCCTGGGCTGAAGAAAAATACCACTGTGATGACAAAGCTAAATGTCGTTCACACTGTGAACCACAGTCAGGTGTCCTGAGCAACTAACTACCATCACACCTACACAAGCACAAATCAATCAGCATGGCCAGTAAGCCAAGGCCAACATGGAGGCAGGGGACTAGCCGGGCAACAACTCTCATCTGCACACACTCAAGACCACACCCCTCGACCTCCAACAATGTGCAGCAGTGAAGTACACATGCACTGGTGACATTGCACATGCACCCATGACTATTCCAGGGTGGTGGGTGGGAACCAAGGTGTAGAAACACATCACACATGGACACTCAACAAGACTCCTGAATGTCTGACACACTGCACACTACTCTGTACATGGACATGACGGCAATACCACACCGACCAATGGGATCCCAGCCACAGTCACACACCAATGAAGAAGCCAAGGTCACCCACAAAGAACACACATAGACAACAACCAACATTGCAGCCCGGACCCTAAGGAGTGCCAGCAGTCACACACACAACGTGTCACAATCACTGAAAGATAACACAAACTGGAAATCACATGACAGGGGCAAACAACAAGTGCCAAAGGGAAACCTGACTGTGACCCATCTGCGTCAGCACACAAACTCTGCCCTGACAGCAAACACACCTATGGGTGACACCCTGATGACCAGTAATGTGCCATGCACCCACATCACAGAGAACACAGGGAGAAGACTTTGGGGAACATAGCTCAAGTCAGCAAGCATCACAAACAGGTACAACACTAGGGATCACAGCATGCGCAGATGAATGGAAGTGAACACACAGACATGCACATACAACACACACCTTGGGCGCAGGCAATGTCACACGTGTACACACTGCCATGAGGGGACTCCACTCCTGTGTGAGGAAAGCTGTGCCATATGTTGCCTCAGTAGGGCCCCATCATGTCAGCTGAGCACTTGGTCACACAATCAACAATTAGCACCAAATGAGGGCTCCCATCACATCAGCCTGGTCATGGATGTGCCAACGGAATCATCAGCACAGATCCAACACACTTGTATAGCAATGTTGCACTGACTACACGGATGAGTCCCTCCCCATTGATGCCCAAACCTGCATGTCCACTGGAGATGGCAACACGGTCAGGGAAGTAGACAAATGCAACGATGGCAGGCACAACAGATGTGCAGGGGTGGAAGCCACAGATATGAAATTGCCAATGTAAGTAGGAAACCCATTGCCAAATACTGAACACATGACACCCTCAGATGCTGCTATTGATGACATGGATACACCACATGATAGGACACATTCCCCCTGGACCACATGGGTTCCTGCACAGTAACACTTCATAATCATGAGACCAGATATCACCATCACTGCAGCAAGGGCATGGTTAGCTGCACCAACAACATGTACATCTGAAGCATGAGCACTAGAGAAAAGAAAGTTGCTTTATTCAGCATATGTGTTGAGGCCAAACGAAGTCCTGAAAAAGAGCAAAGGCCAATGGCCAGTCCATTGTCAAAGTTCAAACAGGGTGACACTGGCAGATGTCACCCTACGCATGCCTGCACAATACCAGGGACAATCCACTAGGAGGGGCAACCGGGGGGCAGGCCAGGCACCGCAGGGACAGGATCAGGGCTCACCAGGGGGAGTCAGGGAAGGGGTGGTGGGTGCAGGAGAGCCACTGACAACTGCAGTGGAGGTGTCTGACATGGTGTGTGCCGGCACAACTGGGGGCATGACACAGATGTCGTGGGTGCCGGCACAACTGCAGTGGACCCTGCAGATGGGGTGGACAGGTCCGCCACTGCAGTGCCCAAGTCAGACAGGGCGGTAGTGGACTCCACTGCAGTGCCTACCTCCAGGGGAGGAGAATGGGGAACAGGCAAGGTGGGTTGGACAGAGGGGGGACACCCTCACCACATCAGTGGCACAGACAAGCGCAGCGGGGGGTGTGGTGCTGGGAGAGCAAGTGGCAGGGGGAGAAGGCCGGAGCATCTTGGGGATGGTATATCTGTGGGTGGGGGAACCTGGGGCAGGGTGTGGTGGGGGCACCTGTGCAGTGGGGGCCTGAGGGATGGAGGACGGAGACCTTGTGCCTGAGCTGCAGGGCGGTGGCGGGGTCTTGCTCTTAGCACTCCGGGGGACTTGCGGGTGGGGGCCTCAGTCCGTCTGCGCCTGGGGGAGGGTGTCCGGGGGCGAGGGGCACTCTGCTCCGTGTGGGTGGGCTTCCTCTTCCCCCGGGATGCTGGAGCAGCTTCATCGGTGGGGAAGAGGCCGAGGTCACAGAGGAAGAGCTGCTGTGACTTTGGGGTTGCAGGTGAGGCAAGGGAGGGTGCTTTGGAGGGAGAGGGAACTGAGGACTGCGCAGTGCATGTGGATGCGTGTGTGTGTTCCAGGGCCCCATCCCCTGTGAGTCTGGCTTCAGTCCCCTGAATGTGCGTGCGTGTGCGTTTTGTCATTGGCGTGTGTGTCAGTGTGCTGGATGTGTGTGTGCTGGTGTGTGCCTGTGCCAGTGTGTGTGTGCCTGGGATGGGTAAGGTGCTGGGGAGTGTGGATGGAGCAGAGGCAGGAGGGGTGAGGGACCGTTTGAGGAGGGACACTGCTGCCGTCAGGGAGGAGTCCATGGACCTATTGCCCCTCTGTAGGTCAGACATGCCCGATGAGATGCCCTCCATGAACGACACCAGCTGAGTCAACAGCGCGGTGTGCGCATGGAGGACACTCAGCATGGCTGTCTGCCCTACATGGAGCTGGCGAAGGAGGTACACAGACTCCTCACTCAGGGCAGCAGGGGACACAGGGGCAGGGGGTGCGGTGCCTGGCCCAAAGGAGACACGCTCCCGGACATGGGAGCCTCCACGGACCTGGGGAATGGGAGCCGATGGGAGGGCGGTGGTGGTGCTGGTGGTGGCGGGGACAGCAACACTAGCTGGGGTGTGGTGGCTGCTGACACCCGCCTCCACAAGGGAGTCATCCTCCGAGTTGCTCTGGTCCTCAGCTGAGGTGGATGCTGCTGAGGACTCCTCGGTGTGGCTCCCCTCGCCCTCCGTGCCACTGGGTCCCTCCGACCACTCCTCGGCTGCTGACCCAGTCTGGCTCTCCGGCTCCTCCTGGTCCGTGGAGCTGTCCCCTTCCGTGGCCGTGGATGTATCTGCAAACAATGGGGAAACAGACAGACATCAGTCACCTGCACCAAACGCACACACCACTGTGAGCACAGCACATTACAGAGCAAGCCCTGGCATCATTAGTTGTACATTGCTAAAAGTGCCCTAATTGAACAGGAGAAGTCAATTGTCAGTCTGATGCCAAGCATGGCACTCACATCCCACATGGCCTTGCACCCATCTGTCTGGTGTCTGTTGGATTGCAACACCCCAGTGTTGACACATGCACCAAGTACACAGTAGTTGGACAGTGCAGAGGACACGGTGTGGACACATCACAGCTCTTGCCACTGAGTCAGTACAGGTTTACGGATGTAAGGGATGCCCAGAGTCAAATAGGAAATGCATGTGATGCATACCAGCGACAGACACCATGATGCACCCATGTCCTGATAGCCAGCGCCACTATGGTGTGCATGTAGCACATGTCACTCCCCTGCAGGATCACCAATCAGTAGACACATGCCATGGCGGAGGCATGACTGCAAAGTCATACATCACTGTCTCAGTGATGTATGACTTTGCAGCCAGACAACAACACTCTGCACTGTGTCACAATAGTAGGTCATGGGGAATGCAAGTCCTGGAGCTGCACAAGTGCACATGTACATCCCCCCACAACACATCCTCTTAACCCTCATCTGTCCAGGTCATACCTATTGGACATATGGGAGACCTGTGACACTACCCTCTGAACCTGAGCCCCTCACACTCTGCTGTGCATGGGGAACAGCTGCCTGAACTTCACATTTACATGCCCCAGTCTGCATGGGCAGCTGATCAGACACCTATGTGTCACACAAGTATCGTCTCCTATGGTCACATCTCCAGTGGCATGCTGAGCCCCTACCAAGAAACTCCACAGCAGTCCTGGCGACTAATCCACAGCACACTGACACAGAGGCAGACACCTGAGGGGTCAAATCACTGTGCACAATGTGTCCTCTGATACACGGGAGTGGGAGTACAGAGTGTATTGTATGGCCTGGAGTAGGCATGACTGTCCAGCCCCACATGAATGAGGGATGAGCCCTGGACTGTAGGCAGCTGGCTAAGTATGTGTGACACACGTCATATACATACTCCTGGGGCCCAAACATTGTTCCCACCCGCAGCATGGGTGTGTGCCAGGTACCCCAGCCACATGTGGTGGATCAGCTCAGCAATTGGACCACAGATCAAAGTAACACGCTGAATACATGTCAGAATACAGGCATTGTGTAAGCAATGGACCCACCCATGATGCCCACCACAGAGTCAGGGAAACAGATGCTGTCTCCCACCTTGAGTCAAGCAAACTGCAAGGACACAGTCCTAAGTGACAGAATTCCCTGCATGTAAGGGCCACACCTGGGTATCAGATGAGGAGTGGGCAGTGCACAATAGAGGGACATGGCTCCTGGACAACATGACTGCTGTACTGTGGCAGTTCAACCTGGCCCGAGGAGGGCACATAACATGTTAGACAGAGTACACAGTGCAGTCTTTGACTCACCCCCTCCTTGCTGCTCTCTGGCCTTCAGCTGCCCATCCAGGTCTGGAAAGACCACCGCCAGGATCCTGAGCATGTGGGGGTCAGGGTCCGTGTTCCGCCCCTCCTGCGAGGAGGCGACAGCTTCAGCTGGACCCGTGCAATCCTCCGGGTCCAGCCCCGAAGGTCCTGCCACCTCTTTTGGCAGTTGCGGATCCGGCGCTTGTAGACCCCCACGGACCGGACAGCCCGGACGATGTCCTTCCAGATCTCATGCTTCCGATGGGCAGAAGCCTGTCAGGATGACAAAGTGATAAGGCCATTACTACACATGCAACATATCCGTGCATGACACAGTTGCATATACATGTCGCAATCACAGGGGCACATGGTGTACCCAGGCAGTGCACGGCTGCCCATGGACAGTTTTCCAGAAGTCACTACATGGTATCATAGCATGGGGAGTAAAACCCTGTTCAGAAGCACTGTCACTGCACCATACCTGTCCAGTGCAAGTCACTACACACTATGGGGGTGACAACTACTCAGTGAGCCTGCTAGCCAGTGGTGTGCTGACTCTCAGCCTTGCTAGTCAGACAAAATGCACATTCAGAAAGGCAGTGCACAGAACACTCACCTGCTCCCCTGGTGTCCCATACAGCTTGCTGTACTGTGGAAGTAGGCTGTCCAGCAGGGCCTGGTTCTCTTCAAGGCTGAAGGCTGGGGCTCTCTCCACAGTACGTGCCATTGCAGGGTCCAGAGGGGCAGAGACAGCAGCAGTGCAGTGGCAGATGTCGTCCTGGAGCATGTAGTGCAGGCAAGTGGGCTCTCAGGGGAACATGCAGCAATATATATGTGCTGGAGAGGCAGATACTGTCCCTTGTGTCCAAAGTGATAGGTCCAAGTCGTTTGCATCTTCTGAATCTGGCCAATCCATGGAATAGCAGCACCAAAACACGCCCACAGCATCCTTCAAACTTTCAACTTCATGACATACATGATTTTGCAACATTGTTGTGGGTGACCAACTGATTTTCCAGCAACCGACTCGTTCGAATATTCGAAAACGCGTCCGTTGCCAGGCAAGCCCATTGTCAATGGGTGCGCACCGATCGGTCCATTGAGGTACAACGCGCACAGGGGTACAACGCGTACCCGCACACATTGAAAGCAATGGGCCGGCCGGAGGCACCGATCGGTCCATTGCAGTACAACGCGCACAGGGGTACAACGCGTACCCGCACACATTGAAAGCAATGGGCCGGCCGGAGGCACCGATCGGTCCATTGCAGTACAACGCGCACAGGGGTACAACGCGTACCCGCACACATTGAATGCAATGGGCCGGCCGGAGGCACCGATCGGTCCATTGCAGTACAACGCGCACAGGGGTACAACGCGTACCCGCACACATTGAATGCAATGGGCCGGCCGGAGGCACCGATCGGTCCATTGCAGTACAACGCGCACAGGGGTACAACGCGTACCCGCACACATTGAATGCAATGGGCCGGCCGGAGGCACCGATCGGTCCATTGCAGTACAACGCGCACAGGGGTACAACGCGTACCCGCACACATTGAAAGCAATGGGCCGGCCGGAGGCACCGATCGGTCCATTGCTGTTCAACGCATCACTGTACATGTGACTGGCATATGTCAGCATGCCTGTCTCAGATGGACATATGCCAGCCACAGATAGCTCCCAGGGAGTGAGGGGCACACCTACATCACGACAGCCTGTCCAAACCTTATCATAAGGCATGTAAGGCTGCATTTCCTATTGTGTGTATGTTGGTGTACATTTTGTCCTGTGGGTGTCACCTGTGGGCAGCCACCCCCAGGCTGTGCACGTGTTAATGGGGACAGGATCCTGGGTGTTACGTGTACGTGACCACTGTGATGTGCAACTGTTCATATCTGTGCATGTGCCATGGTCACATTTCACAGTGGTGTTTGTGTATGTCATGTCACATACCCCGTGAGTCCCATGTGGGACGGTATGTTTGAGCCAGGGTGTCCCAGTGGCACAATAGTGATGGCCCTCCACAGTCTTTGTGCATGTAGTGTTTACAATGTCTCTGATTTCATGTGCACAATGGGAGACAGTCTCCACATCCACGTTGTGTGTGCATGGACTCTGATGTTGTGCGTGTGTGTCACAGACGTCCATGGCTCTCCTGCCATGGCAAGTGTGGCCACTACCTGTGGGGGTCATGTTTGTTTTGTTGTGGTGTACACATGATACTCCAGGTGATGCCAGTGTCCATGTGGCATTACAGGGTCCCTGGGAATGTGCCTGTCGTTGAGCTGTGGTGCCTGGGGCACATCTGTCCTCACATGTCACTGGGGGGTGACTGTGACACAGCATCATGATATCCAATGGGCCAACCTGGGACAAATTGATGCCACCTGTAGGACCGTGTTGACAGATGTTGGCCATGTATGTACCATACATGTCGTTCCGGTACTGCACACTTCATGTAGTTGTGCCTCATGATGATGTATGTTGGGATCTTGAGTGTGTTCAATGCCGCATATGTGGGGTGACTGACGATCTTGCTTACTTCTCCTCTGCACTGCAGGGCTCCTGCTGTCCATCGGCCATTCCCAGACCTGGCAACGATGGTGGAACGGGACAGCATCCGACGGTACCGCTTCACCAGGCAGCTGATTGAGGATTTGGCAGTGCAGTTGTCCCCACATTTGCAGCCTGGCCGGCCGTATCCTACAGCGCTGACCCCCAAGGTGAAGGTGATGGCAGCCCTACACTTCTTTGCCACCGGTACCTTCCAACATACTGTGGCGTCTGCTGGTGGGATGTCACAGACCATGTTCAGCCGTGTGCTCCGCGATTTCTTGGCGGCAATGTTGCTCTTCCTGAACCGGTACATCTATTTCCCTAGACTGCGACGACTCACTGACGTGAAGAGTGACTTTTATGCCCTGGGGAGGATGCCGCATGTCATTGGCTCCATTGATGGGACACATGTGGCTTTGGTACCACCACAGGCCCAGGAGCAGGCCTACAGGAACCGCAAGCACTACCACTCGGTCAATGCACTGGTGGTGTGTCTTGCAGACATGACCATCACACACGTGTGTGCCCGTTTCCCTGGTTCAGCACACGATGCCTTTGTGATGAGGAGTAGTCGCATCCCCAGGTTGATGGCACAGATGCAGAACCAGCGTGCCTGGCTTGTCGGTGTGTACTGACTTTGTGCCATTGTGTGTGATCTGATCTGTAGTATTCCGCCCACTTTTCCAAGTCAGCTGATGTGCACTTGTCTGTCCGTAGGTGACTCGGGATACCCCAACATGCCGTGGTTGCTGACACCCCTCAGGAACCCTGTGACACCTGCCCAGATGCGCTACAATGAGGCACATGGTCGGACCAGGAGAGTGATTGAGCGGACCTTTGGTCTCCTGAAGAGCCGCTTCCGCTGCCTGGACAAGACCGGAGGGTCCCTCCCATATGCCCCTGCGAAAGTGTGCAAGATTATCATCGTCTGCTGCATGCTCCACAACCTGGCAGTGCGGAAGGAGTTGCCTCTCATCCAGGATGACGATGACCAACATCCGCCACCTGTGGAGGATCCTGGCCTGGAACACGATGCCAGTGACGATGATGATGATGATGGTGATGGTGATGTCCGCACACAGCTCATCACCAACTTCTTTAGCTGAATGTGAGTATCCTGAGGTGTCATGTCAATGATGTGAGTTGGCATGATGTGTGGGTGGTGCTCTGGTGCTGTTGGAGTGTGTCCATGGGCTACTTGACTGGATGTGTGTTGCGATGTGTGCTTACAGGTGGGCTGTACTCCCCAACAGTGTTCACATGCTAACTTGGTTCTGGGTGGGTATCTTGTAACATGTATTGTGCATGAGTTTTGCTGTTCTGTCCTGTACTCCATTGCTTTTGACTGTGTGTCATTTCTGTCCTTCACAGGGTACTTTCAGATTCGTTTGGTCAACTGTGTCCACCGACAACGTGATTGCACATCCAGGCTGGTAGCTGTTGTGTCCCTACAGGTGATGTGCGCCACACCCATGGACTTCCTTCTGTCTACAGTTGTTGACTGTGTGCCCGCTACCAGGTGGGGTTACCTTGCATCTGTAGTGGTTACGGCATGTTGCTACTGTGTAATAAACCTGTGCTTCACTTAGTGATGTGCGTTGTCTGTGGTCACACATTTGACTGCCATTTGCTTACTGCACCTGTGGGCTACTTGACTACAACTGGGAATGGGTGTGGTGTCTGTGCATTGCACCGTCTTCCCTGGCAACATCAGTGTAGGCAATGAGTCAGATGGCCTAGGTGTGTATGTGTTGTGTAGCCCTGGTGGTGTGTCTCCCTCATATGTGTCACGTTGCCTGTACTCACATGCCTGTGTTGTCCTTGCTGTTGCAGTTCGCATACACAGTGTAATTTTGTTGTTCATCATCCCCATAACAGCACCCACGTTGGAATCACGACAGAGGCAAGTATGGTGTATTATTGTGTTTATTGTGATACATCTGTGATAATAGTGCATAGGATGGATTGTGCTGTACATGAATCTTGCAATCCCAAGTTCCTAGATGAATAGAAAGTCCAGGTAGACAGGATCCCCAGTATCGGGGCCACAGTTGTCTGACACATTGTTCCAACTTGTACTCCCCATGCAATGTGTGGGAGTAGTGTTGCCATCAACAGGGTGAACAGTCTGTGCACAAAGGCGAAAATCCAGAACAGGTTCAGGCTTCCTGGGAGTTGCGCTTGGCCATCAGCCTCTCACTTTCCCCTCCTCGGACGACCCCTCTTCTTGGGGGGGGCCCTCAAGTGCAGGCTGCTGCGGTGCAGGGGACTCTCTGCCAGAGTCCTCCTCCCTCCCTGTGGCAGTTGCAGTTTGTTCGGTACCAGATGTTGTTGGCACACAGGGAGGTGTGGACTGGTTGCTGTTCATCTGGCGGAGGCATTGTAAAATGTCCCTGTGCACCGCCGTCATCTCATGTAGTACATCCCACTTGGACTCCACGCGGGTCATGTGGGAGTCCACACGTGACATGTGGGAGTCCACACGTGACATGTGTGACTCCACATGGGACATGTGGGAGTCCAAGCGGGCATGATGGGCAGCCTGCTGCTGTTTGATGTCTCTGAGGAGCCCCACTACCTGGCTGAGCTCTCCGGTGCTGGACTGGTACGCATCAGCTATGCGTACCAGTTGTGGGTCTTCATGCACACCAGCAACGTCTGCAAGCAGCGACCTCTGTCTCCCACCCCTCCCACCACCCCTGCTGACATGTGCAGTGTGTGCAGTTGCACGCACAGATAACCCTGGTCCACCTTGGGGGTTGGTGGTGGTGGTGGTGTCCATGGCCCCAGGTTGGTCCAGGGTCACTGCGCTGGTGTTGTTCCTTATTCTGTCCATGTCGGCAGGGATGGTATTCGTGGTGACAGTCGTTGGAGGGGTGGGTGCAGGGGGTGCAGCTGGTGGACCTGCTGGTGCTGCAGCTGGTGGTCCTGCTGGTGCAGCATGTTGACTTGCACCGGATGTGCCAGGTTGTTCTTCATCGTCCGAGGAGGACAGAGGCTGTACGACGCCAGTGAGCTCGGCATCCTCTTGAGCCTGGGACTGGGACTCCTCAGCGTCTGCTGCTGTGTCCCTATCATCACCTGTTTTTGGGAGACACAAACAATGTATGTCATGTTTCTGCAGGCATCAGTGGTTGACACACCTGACAGTTGTGACTGTGCCTCGGGGTGCGGGCCTGTACATTGTATTGTCCTAAGTCGTCACAGTCAGGGGTTGATATTGGTGTGGCACATTGTCCTGCATTATTTGGGCATTTCTATGTATTCTCTGGGGTGTGAACATGGTCTGCATTGATTGTGTTTGGTTGACAGCCAGACCTCCTTCCCACCCACCCACCCACCCAGTCAGTTATCCCACCATGGAACGTGCTTGCATTGCAGGGAGTGTAAGTTGTCTCTCAGGATGTCAGTCAGAGGTGTCCTGCTGTTTGTTGGTGCACAGTTGGCAGCAGGGCCTTGTGCTCCCCACAGCAGTAGCCAGTGTCAGCCATCTTGTGAGTCCTTCTCCACTCCCTGTGATGTGAGCATGGTTCAGGGTGGTGTTGATGGGACAGTTGTGAGGCTGAGCAATGTCTGTGACTACCACTCCCATCATGCTATTGCCTCCACCCCCTTCCCAGCATGCCCATGCTTCCTTCCTTTTGACTCTGCTTCCCTGTGGGGTGGGCTGGCTGTGCTGACAGGATGGCTGGGAGTGTTGTCCTGGCAGTTGTTTGGCTAAGAGTCCCAAGAGTGTCCCTGTGCTTCACACAACATAACCCAGGGTGGTGGTGCTTTGTGGGATCTTGTGTTAGGATGGAGGGCATTGCATTCTACCAGGTGGGTACTGTGGAGTTTGTGTTGGGGGGGTGTGAGGGGAGGTGCTGGTGACTATGGTCAGTGCTGCAAGTCCCCCTTCCCACCCAGCCAGCCGGATATCCCACCATGGAACGTGCTTGCATTGCAGGGAGTGTAAGTTGTCTCTCAGGATGTCAGTCAGTGGTGTCCTGCTGTTTGTTGGTGCACAGTTCCCAGCAGGGCCTTGTGCTCCCCGCAGCAGTAGCCAGTGTCAGCCATCTTGTGAGTCCTTCTCCACTCCCTGTGATGTGAGCATGGTTCAGGGTGGTGTTGATGGGCCAGTTGTGAGGCTGAGCAATGTCTGTGACTACCACTCCCATCATGCTATTGCCTCCACCCCCTTCCCAGCATGCCCATGCTTCCTTCCTTTTGACTCTGCTTCCCTGTGGGGTGGGCTGGCTGTGCTGACAGGATGGCTGGGAGTGTTGTCCTGGCAGTTGTTTGGCTAAGAGTCCCAAGAGTGTCCCTGTGCTTCACACAACATAACCCAGGGTGGTGGTGCTTTGTGGGATCTTGTGTTAGGATGGAGGGCATTGCATTCTACCAGGTGGGTACTGTGGAGTTTGTGTTGGGGGGGGTGTGAGGGGAGGTGCTGGTGACTATGGTCAGTGCTGCAAGTCCCCCTTCCCACCCAGCCAGCCGGATATCCCACCATGGAACGTGCTTGCATTGCAGGGAGTGTAAGTTGTCTCTCAGGATGTCAGTCAGTGGTGTCCTGCTGTTTGTTGGTGCACAGTTGGCAGCAGGGCCTTGTGCTCCCCACAGCAGTAGCCAGTGTCAGCCATCTTGTGAGTCCTTCTCCACTCCCTGTGATGTGAGCATGGTTCAGGGTGGTGTTGATGGGCCAGTTGTGAGGCTGAGCAATGTCTGTGACTACGACTCCCATCATGCTATTGCCTCCACCCCCTTCCCAGCATGCCCATGCTTCCTTCCTTTTGACTCTGCTTCCCTGTGGGGTGGGCTGGCTGTGCTGACAGGATGGCTGGGAGTGTTGTCCTGGCAGTTGTTTGGCTAAGAGTCCCAAGAGTGTCCCTGTGCTTCACACAACATAACCCAGGGTGGTGGTGCTTTGTGGGATCTTGTGTTAGGATGGAGGGCATTGCATTCTACCAGGTGGGTACTGTGGAGTTTGTGTTGGGGGGGGTGTGAGGGGAGGTGCTGGTGACTATGGTCAGTGCTGCAAGTCCCCCTTCCCACCCAGCCAGCCGGATATCCCACCATGGAACGTGCTTGCATTGCAGGGAGTGTAAGTTGTCTCTCAGGATGTCAGTCAGTGGTGTCCTGCTGTTTGTTGGTGCACAGTTGGCAGCAGGGCCTTGTGCTCCCCACAGCAGTAGCCAGTGTCAGCCATCTTGTGAGTCCTTCTCCACTCCCTGTGATGTGAGCATGGTTCAGGGTGGTGTTGATGGGCCAGTTGTGAGGCTGAGCAATGTCTGTGACTACGACTCCCATCATGCTATTGCCTCCACCCCCTTCCCAGCATGCCCATGCTTCCTTCCTTTTGACTCTGCTTCCCTGTGGGGTGGGCTGGCTGTGCTGACAGGATGGCTGGGAGTGTTGTCCTGGCAGTTGTTTGGCTAAGAGTCCCAAGAGTGTCCCTGTGCTTCACACAACATAACCCAGGGTGGTGGTGCTTTGTGGGATCTTGTGTTAGGATGGAGGGCATTGCATTCTACCAGGTGGGTACTGTGGAGTTTGTGTTGGGGGGTGTGAGGGGAGGTGCTGGTGACTATGGTCAGTGCTGCAAGTCCCCCTTCCCACCCAGCCAGCCAGCCAGATATCCCACCATGGAACGTGCTTGCATTGCAGGGAGTGTAAGTTGTCTCTCAGGATGTCAGTCAGTGGTGTCCTGCTGTTTGTTGGTGCACAGTTGGCAGCAGGGCCTTGTGCTCCCCACAGCAGTAGCCAGTGTCAGCCATCTTGTGAGTCCTTCTCCACTCCCTGTGATGTGAGCATGGTTCAGGGTGGTGTTGATGGGACAGTTGTGGGGGGGCAATATGTGTGACTGCGACTCCCATGATGCTATTGGCTACACTGACTTGGCCAGCATACACAGAATTCCTTCCTTTGAGTGGTCTTCACTGTGTGTTGGTGTTGTTGTGGTGGCTACATGTGTGGATGTGTGTGTTAGTTCTATTTGTGCCACTGCCTAGCTGTAGTTGTGGTTGTGTTTGTACATGTGTTGGCACAGTTGGATGTGACTTTTTTGATGGCATGTGTTGTGTTTATCTGACTGACATACACATTTTGGGATGATTCTGTTCTAGTTGCTGTGTAATTGCTATGAGTGCATGGTTTGACTCTCCCCTTGACAGTGATGTGTGTGTTTTGTGGCAGTTTATTGTGTACATTTGTTGTGTACTCACCAGGCTCTGGGATGTCCTCTAGTCCATATACGCTCACTGGCGGAAGGATGGCCCGCACCTTCTCCTCCCAGGGCCTGAGGTATACTGGCTTGGCAGGAGGGCCACTGCCGGTGTATTGGCTCAGGTGGTAGTCTTTCTTGAGCAGCTCCCGGACCCTCCTGCGCACGTCATACCACCTGTTCTGGATGTCGGTCTTTGTGCGCCGACATGGTGATTGGGCGTTCACCCTGTTGATGATCCTCTCCCACATCTTGGTTTTCTGCGACATGGGGGTCTGTTGGACCAGAGTGCCAAACAGCTGTGGCTCCACCCTGAGGATCTCGTCTACCATGACTTCCAATTCACTATCTAGGAACTTGGGATTCTTCTTGGGGGCATGGTGATGGGTGGTGATAGTGGGTGATGTGTGTGTTGGTGTGCAGGTGAGGGTGTGTGGGTGTGTGTTGTGCTGGGTGTATGTGAGGTAGGTATTTGTTGGTGTGCTGCTGGTGTGTGGCTTGTGTGAGGGATGAGCTGTGGGTGTGTGGTTGCTTTCTCTTGGGTGCTGGCAGTGGAATGGCATTTGCAAAGGCTCATGGTAGTGATTTGTGTCCTTTATATAGGTGGAGTTGTTGGTGTGTCTTTGTTCTCTGTCCCCACCCCCCCAGTATTTATTGGCTTGGTAATTGCTTGTTTGGCCTTTTTTTGGTTGATTTTTCCTTTGTGCTGTTTGTGTATGTTGGAAACGTTCTTGTGACCGAGTCGGACCCTGCATTGGTCTCGTACGGTGTTTTCCGTTTCGTTCACGCTGTGTTTGTGCAGTTTTGTATGCTGCGTACGCGTCGGTCGCGGTGTATTGTGTTGCTTCGGCTCGGTTTTGTATGCGTGTCGGTCGTACGGCTTGTCCTCCGTCCGACTCGGTCGTGTTTTTCGCGCCTTGCATCGTACTTTGCAGGTTGGAGTTGGCGGGTACGATTCGGTCGGATTTGTTCCGGGTGCGTGTCGGTCGGTTGGATTCGCGTGTTTTTCCGGCCGGATTGCTATTTTCCGAGCGGCTCGGTCGGTCGGCTTGGTTTCCTGACGTGTCGGTCGGATTTATCGCGGCTTGCATCGTACTTGGCGTGTCGGGCGCCACTGGTACGTGTCGGTCGGTATTTTTTCCGGATCCGAGTCGGTCGGTGCTTTTTCCGGCCCGAATCGGAATCGACCCCATAGTCTAAGATAGACAAATGAGGGCGTGTAATACGGAAGTGTTACATATCACCTATTTGCACTCGCATTTGTTAATGGAATACCGCTGAAACTAGATGCTAGGTGTAAATTGAGTAAGTTTGTTACCGACAAATAACCTAAATGAGAGGCGACAAGTATCTTTTTGTACCGAAATAGGTTATTACTAACATGGCATTTACCCTTAGTAGGAATTCTAACATGGCGCCTATACATCGTGAGATTCATCCCATTGCAGAATGGCCCTTAGGAATGACGCCGCTCGTCAGAGATAGGCTAGGGCAGATTTAAAAATGGCGCAATGCGCTGTTTACTTTGTTTGAACGTCGGGTGTATGTTGAGCACGGACGACGGTTATCACCGGTAAGTGAACATTAGAGAACATGGGAGCATTCGACTTAGCAATAGGATTGTTTTATAGTGGTTATATTAATTAGTATATTCCGGTAAAATAAAAGACAGCAAAGTGGGATTATACCACTAGCACATTATATGTATGTGCATAATATTTCTTTGCTCAACATCGTAAATTCATTCAATATAATGGAGCTTTCCTGAAATTGCTCCACCGGCATTGCACACATTGAGATACATGTGGCAAGCCAACTTTAGGAATATATAGACCCATACTAATTTCGAGTCTTTTATGAGGAGTGACATCTAGGTAGGGTCACTTTAACTTTTGATTGTAATTATCCTTCCTTCTCGTTTTCTTTTCTTTTCTGTCCACAGCATGGCCGTATGTTAGTCATCTGTATAGAGAAGTAAACTTGATCTACAATAAATATCTAAAAATGAGACCCTACGTATCAAGGTTAGTGGTTAACTTTAAGTCATAAGATACAATAAAAACAGTTCTCAAAAGTAAATAGATCATATGTATTCATGCATTATACATATCTGTTTGATTATCCAGGCAGCTATTGCTATATGCCATTTGGCATATGGAGATATGGAGTGACCTTCTCTAAACAACAAGATAGAATCTTTGTAGAAAAATAGATAAGATACCGTTCTTTAACTCGCCCTCATGATAATGGGCTAAGCATGTGATATCATGTCTTGAAAAGAGACAGATTTTGTTCTTAATCATGCTTGTAATTTGGGAGATCCCCTCATTTCTCTTGTGTTATATTATCATTAGGTTATAAATATCCCGAACAGCACCCGTATAAAGAGTACCATCACATGAATTTTACATGACTACCACATAGTGGCCAGAAAAGAAGATTTTAAGAAAAGGTACGATACTAAAATTGTAAGTGGAGGGTGTATGCTTTCATATGAGGACACTGAATTTATAAGTACAGCAGGAGGTCTTGATTATTGCCTTTGTTTTCTATATACTTTAGCCATTGCTGTCATCAGTCTTCAAGTCTCTCCGGTAGCAAGGTCATAATAAGCATCGTTAGAAGAATTTCCACATAAACTACGCAGTGTTCCAAAAACTAAAACGAAAAAGTTTTTAACAAAAAGGTACTAATTTATAATTAAAGTAAAACTATAGCTTAAAATAGAATAGTATACTAGGAGCTTACAACAATGCCCTTTTTATTTTTCATTACAGTTAATGCATATCAAGAAAAATTATATACTTATTTCTCCTCCAGTAATGTGTCATCTTGATGCAAATGAGGTAGGCATAACAATTACAACTTTATACCTTGACTCGAAAATAATAACAGCATATGAGGTCACAGGAAACAGGAGAATCAATTTTTATTTATTTTCATTTCATTTTTTGTTTATACATTGGGAAGTTTGGCTCTAAACACTGACAACACAAACTATTTCACTTTCATCATTTATTTTTATTTGGGTTTGTCTTCTATTGTCACATTCACAGCATCCAATCTGAGTTTTGGATAATGCTGGAAATCTATCGTCTGATCACATGTGGTTGTTACACATTGTCGTGGTTTAATACTGACTCGAGGAAAGAAACTTTTGCTCTGATCTCTTTTATCGACAGGGGTACCTATAGTTTTATTAGTTATTTTTAATTGTATAATAAGACATCTAAACTCTAGACTATAATTGTGTTATTATTTTTCTGTTTAGTAACCACTGCGACGGTGTTCCCGATGAAGGCCTAGCCGAAACGCGTTGTCTTGACACAAACCGCCAGTTTCTGCATATTAAGCCATTTGTGATTTATGAGCTTCTTTGCACATCTCTTTTTTTAATTATATAGAAAATCAAAAATAAGGAACATAGTTATGTATGTAAATGAACTGAAAAATTTAGATAATGGTGTTATTTGATATAAACAGTCATGAAATCAATTGAAATGTAATTACTGTTTAAGGAAAATGATCAAGTAAAAGCATACATGTGGTTTACAGAATATTATTATGAGTGTAAATTTATTTATCATTGTTTACATATTTATATAAAATATATTTTCTATTCGAAAAAGATACAAGTATATTCAAAAGAAAATAATAAATTATTCATATGTCATGTATAATTGTATTTATGTCTTGTTTGTATATATAGTAAGTTAGTCTAGAGTTTACATGCCAACCTCAATTCAAATACACTGTGCCCGGTGTTCTTGTTTTCCAATGAAGCACTTATTGGAAGTACCTGGTGGGCTAGTTGGGCCCCAGGGACTCTCAGGATTCAAGGTGACCTAATACCCCAACTTAAAACGCACCACAGGGCGCGTTTGCACAGTGGTGAAGGGAGGGGGCGGGGCCTCAGGTGACATGTGTGCAAACACGCCCTGTGGTGCGTTTTAAGTTGGGGAATTAATTCCCCTTGAATCCTGAGGGACCCTGGGGGCCAACTAGCCCACCAGGTACCTCCAGTGCGTGCCACAGGGCTGCGTTGCAGAGAGGTGGTCCAGGCCACGCCCCTTTTTACACCTCTGTGTAACGCAGCTGTGTGGCGCTTACTGGAGGTACCTAGTGGGCTAGTTGGACCCCAGGGACCCTCAGGATTCAAGGGGACTTAATCTCCCAACTTAAAATGGCCACAGGGCTTGTTTGCACACATGTCACCTCAGGCCCCCCACTCCCTTCACCACTGTGCAAACGCGCCCGGGGTGCGTTTTAAGAGGACGTTTAATCCCCCTGCCCTATTATGTACTAGGGCCTTACAGAGGAGGTCATGCTAATGACAGGGGTACTCCAACGCATAGTGTTCCCTAGTGTATGTAGGTATTTTCACTGTATTCTAAGTGTCTTTTAGCATAGCACTGGCTCTAGGCCTGGTTAGTCCGAGTCAGTTACCACCAGTACCCGTCTGAAAAAGTTGTGGGCACAGGATGATTTTGCAACAAGGCCTCTTTCTGCTCCTCTGTTGGTTCTTTCTGCACATGTCTTGCTTCTTCCTGCTCTTTTCTTTGTCTTTGTGGACTTCTGTTGCTTCTTTCTGCATTTCTTTTGCTTCTTTCTGTGCGTTTTTTCTTCTTTCTTCACATGTCCTACCTCTGTAGGCATAGTTACAAACTAGCATTTAAAAAACCTTTGAAATTCATTTAAAAAACCATAGGTTTCAGGCACGTTATAGTTAGAAATTAGCATTTAAAAACCTTTGAAATTCACTTGAAAAACCATAGGTTTCAGACACGTTATAGTTAGAAATTAGCATTTAAAAAACCTTTGAAATTCACTGAAAAAACCATAGGTTTCAGGCACGTTATAGTTAGAAATTAGCATTTAAAAAACCTTAGAAATTCACTGAAAAAACCATAGGTTTTAGGGACAGTTATAGTTAGTTGGACATTTTACTCGTACAAAACCATAGAAATTCCCCGTTATAGTTAGTTCAGCTAACTATAACTCGTGCCCCGCAATGCACTGCTGATGACGTCACATATTACATCACTCATGACATGGTCAGTGACATCACTGATGACATCACTGATGACATCTCAAATGACATCACTGATGACATCACTGATGACATCATCCATGTGATAATTTGATGCATCTTCTCACACCCTAATATAACCTTTGATACACCCACTCTAAATTATAGACTGCCTTTTTCAAAACCATAGACACTCCAACACCAATAACTACATACCCACTCACTGATTCTTAGGTCTACACACACACATCCACTCACTTACCCGTACAGTCACTCATACTTACGGTCACTCAGTACAGGACTATCATATACACTCATACACCTACATAGACACTCACACACCGCCACTCATCCATAGAGGTACTCACACACCTAGTCAGTCATGCAAATAATTAATCACACTGCCATTTTCTCACCTATACAGTTATACACACACCAGCTCACTTACTCATACAAATACTAGCACATTCTTACGCTCTTATACAATCACTGATACAAGCACACACTCATCCATACAGTCACTCTCACAATCACACACTCTCGCTTATAGCTATTTATATACTCCAACACACATATATACTGCCTTTCACATATGTAGTTACTCACACATGTACCACTGAGATATACATTCACTCACTAACACACCCATACACACACTCACCCACCCATACAGTCCATCACAGATGCACTCTTGAAACCATGCACCCAGTGAATCACCCACTCACACATCTATGCACAGAGTCACACACACCCGACACACACAAACACTCAGGCACCCATACAGATACTCAGACAACCAATCAATAACCCATGTAGACACTCATGTAGCTATTCACAAACCCATGCAGCCGCTTACACACCAACAGATAGACGGATACAGACATTCACACAGTTTAGTCACTAACCCATGCATTCAGTAAGATACGTTTAATCACTCACTTATAGAGTCAGTCACGCAGCTACTAAATCATCCATTCAGACACTTATACACCCACTCATTCTTCAATACGCCTTTCCCTATATATATTAAACATATTTAAACTTTACAGAAACACAGTCACTGGATGATGTCATCAGTGATGTCATTTGAGATGTCATCAGTGATGTCATCAGTGATGTCACTGACCATGTCATGAGTGATGTAATATGTGACGTCATCAGCAGTGCATTGCGGGGGCGCGAGTTATAGTTAGCTGAACTTACTATAACGGGGGAATTTCTATTGTTTTGTACGACTGCAATGTCCAACTAACTATAACGTCCCTGAAACCTGTGTTTTTTCCAGTGAATTTCTATGGTTTTTTAAATGCTAATTTCTAATTATAATGTCCCTGAAACCTATGGTTTTTTTCAGTGAATTTCTAAGGTTTTTTAAATGCTAATTTCTGACTATAACGTCCCTGAAACCTATGGTTTTTTCAGTGAATTTCAAAGGTTTTTTAAATGCTAATTTCTAACTATAACGTCCCTGAAACCTATGGTTTTTTCAGTGAATTTTAAAGGTTTTTTAAATGCTAACTATGCCTACAGAGGTAGGACATGTGCAGAAAGAGGTAGAAAGGCACAGAAAGAAGCAAGAGAAATGCAGAAAGAGGCAACAGAAGTCCATAAAGACGAAGAAAAGTAAAGAAAGAAGCAAGAGATATGCAGAAAGAACCAACACAGGTGCAGAAAGAGGCCTTGTTGCAAAGTCATCCTGTGCCCCCAACTTTTTGCTGACTGGTACTGGTGGTAACAGACTCTGACTAATCAGGCCCGGAGGCAGTGCTATGCTGAAAGACACTTAGAATACAGTGAAAACACCTACATACACTAGGGTACACTATGGGTTGGGGTATCCCTGTGATTGGCATGACCTCCCCTGTAAGGCCCTAGTACATAATAGGGCAGGGGGATTAAAACCACCTCTAAGTCAGAGGTGCAGAAAGAGGCAAGAGAAGTGCAGAAAGAAGCAACAGAGGTGCCGAAAGAGGCAAAAAAGGTGCAGAAAGAAGCAAGTGAAGTACAGAAAGGGGCAAGAGAGGTACACAAAGACGAAATAGAGGTGTAGAAACAAGCAAGAGAAGTGCAGAAAGAGGCAAGAGAATTGCTGAAAGAAGCAACAGAGGTTTAGAAAGAAGCAAGAGAAGTGCAGGAAGAGGCAAGTGAGGTGCAGAAAGAAGCAAGAGCAGTACAGAAAGAACCAACAGAGGTGCAAAAAGAGGCAAGAGGGGTGCAGAAAGAGGTAGGAGAGGTGATCAAAGAGGCAAGAGAGGTACAGAAAGAGGCAGGAAGGTTGCAGAAAGAAGGAAGAGAAGTGCAGAAAGAGGCAAGAGAGGTGCAGAAAGAGGCAACAGAAGTGCAGAAAGAAGCATCAGAGGTGCAGAAAGAGACAAGAGGAGTGCAGAAAGAGAGAGAAGTGCAGAAAGAGGCAAAAGGGTTGCTCAAAGAGGCGAGAGGGATACAGAAACAGGCAAGAGCAGTGCAGAAAGAACCAAGAGAAGTGCAGAAAGAAGCAACAGAGGTACAGAAGGAGGCACGAGGAGTGCAGAAAGAAGGAAGAGAAGTGCAGAAAGAAGCAACAGAGGTGCTGAAAGTGGCACGAAGGGAGCAGAAAGAGGCAAGAGAAGTGCAGAAAGAAGCAACAGAGGTACAAAAAGAGGCAAGAGTGGTGCAGAAAGAGGGAAGAGAGGTGTAGAAAGAGGCAAGAGAGTTGCAAAAAGAGGGAAGACGGGTGCAGAAAGAGGCAAGAGGGGTGCAGAAACTGGCAAGAGAAGTGCAGAAAGAGGCAAGAGAATTGCTGAAAGAAGCAACAGAGGTGTAGAAAGAAGCAAGAAAAGTGCAGAAAGAGGCAAGTGAGATGCAGAAACAGGCAAGAAAGGTACAGAAAGAGGGAAAACAAGTGCAGAAAGAGACAACAGGGGTGCAGAAAGAAGCAATACAGATGCAGAAAGAAGCATGGAAAGTGCAGAATGAAGCAACAGGGGTGCAGAAAGAGGCAAGAGAAATGCAGAAAGAAGCAACAGAGGTGCAGAAGGAGGCAAGAGAACTGCAGAAAGAGGCAAGAGAGTTGCAGAAACAGGCAAAAGATGTACATAAAGAGACAACAGGGGTGCAGAAAGAAGCAAGACAGGTGCAGAAACAAGCAAGAGAAGTGCAGAAAGAGGCAAGAGAATTGCTGAAAGAAGCAACAGAGGTTTAGAAAGAAGCAAGAGAAGTGCAGAAAGAGGCAAGTGAGGTGCAGAAAGAAGCAAGAGCAGTGCAGAAAGAGGCAAGTGAGATGTAGAAACAGGCAAGAAAGGTACAGAAAGAGGGAAGACGAGTGCAGAAAGAGACAACAGGGGTGCTGAAAGAAGCAAGACAGGTGGAGAAAGAAGCATGGAAAGTGCAGAATGAAGCAACAGGGGTGCAGAAAGAGGCAAGAGAAGTGCAGAAAGAAGCAACAGAGGTGCAGAAGGAGGCAAGAGAACTGCAGAAAGAGGCAAGAGAGTTGAAGAAACAGGCAAAAGAGGTACAGAAAGAGGGAACAGAGGTGCAGACAGAGGCAAGAGAGGTGCAGAAACAGGTAAAAGGGGTGCAGAAAGAGGCAAGAGGGGTGCAGAAATTTGCAAGAGAGGTGCAGAAAGAAGCAAGAGCAGTGCAAAAGGAGCAACAGAGATGCAAAAAGAGGCAAGTGAGGTGCAGAAAGAGGCAAGTGAATTGCAGAAAGAGGCAAGAGAGTTGCAGAAACAGGCAAAAGGAGTGCAGAAAGAGGGAAAGGTGGGCAGACTGAGGCAAGAGAAGTACAGAAAGAGGGAAGAGTGGTGCAGAAAAAGACAAGAGGGATGCAGACATTTGGAACAGAGGTGAAGGAAGAAGCCAGAGCAGTGCAGAAAGAACCAACAGAGGTGCAGAAAGAGGCAAGAGGGGTACAGAAAGAGGCAAGTGAAGTGCAGAACGAAGAAAAAGAGGTGCAGAAAGAACCAACAGAGGTGGAAAAAGAGGGAAGAGGGGTGCAGAAAGGGGTAGGAGAGGTGCACAAAGAGGCAAGAGGGGTACAGAAAGAGACAGGACAGGTGAAGAAAGAAGGAACTGAGGTACAGAAAGAGGCAAGAGTTGTGCAGAAAGATGGAAGAGAGGTGTAGAAAGAGGCAAGAGAGTTGCACAAAGAGGGAAGAGGGGTGCAGAAACAGGCAAAAAGGGTGCAGAAAGAGGCAAGAGAGGTGTAGAAAGAGGCAAGAGAGTTACAGAAAGAGGCAAGTGAAGTGCAGAAGGAGGCAAGAGAACTGCAGAAAGAGGCAATAGAGGTGCAGAAAGAGGCAAGTGAGGTGCAGAAAGAAGCAAGATAAGTGCATGAAGAAGCAACAGAAGTGCAGAAAGAGGGAAGAGGGATGGAGAGAGAGGCAAGAGGGGTACAGAAAGAAGCAAGACAGGTGCAGAAAGAAACAAAAGAAGTGCAGAAAGAAGGAACAGAGGTGCAGAAAGAGGGAAGAGGGATGGATAGAGAGGCAAGAGGGGTACAGAAAAAGGCAAGAGAGGTGCAGAAAGAGGGAAGAAGGGTGCAGAAAGAGGCAAGAGGGGTACAGAAATAAGCAAATGAGGTGCAGAAAGAGGCAACAGACATGCAGAAAGAGGCAAGAGAGTTGCAGAAAGTAGAAGAGATTTGCAGAAAGAGGCAAGAGAAGTGCAGAAAAAGAAAGAAATGTGCAGAAAGAAGCAACAGAAATACAGAAAGAGGCAAGAGAGGTGCAGAAGGAAGCAAGAGTGGCTTGCACACCATTAGTACCAATTTAACACCCACATTTAGCAATAAGTAACAGGTGACCATTCTAGGTTTGCAAAGGGCCTTCCACCACGCTGTAACACTTGTCGCTGCATTTTTAGTAACGTTTGAGCCGTTTGAGCTAGAAACAAGGCTTTTTTTGTTCAAATCTGCAGTTTAGGGAGCAGATGATGAATTATGTGGCTAATGCGGAAAATGTCTAATTGTGCGAAAGTCGGTGCAGCCAAACAGTCGCATAATTCCAGTGGCCCTGCTCATACCTCTGAATAGGTCCACAAGTGCTCCTCAGTGATTCCTTCTTTTTTTGTCTCACTGAGTTCATAGTTGAGCTTCTATGGAAATGAGGAAGACTAAACCTGAGGTTACCACTCCACAACACAGACTACCATACCACATAATTACTCTCCATAACACATAATCCCGCTCTACATAACTCCTATACACTAAATACCACATACTTTCTATCCACATAATTTCACTGCACAACATACCACATAATTCCACTACACACAACGTATATCTACTCCACCCCAAAAACATTAGTGAAAAACTTTTACATTTACAACGCCAATAGCTCTAACTCTCGCAAATGCGAAACCTATTACATTGCAAACACTTCTTTAACTAGTAGTCGCGTTTGCAGAGTGGTGGAGAAAGGGTGCTGGGCCTCCGAGCAGTGCTCAGGAATTCCGCTGCGTAGGACTTACAGGAGGTACCAGGAGGGCTTCTTGGCCCCCAAAGTACCTCAGGAGTAAATTGGACTTCATCCCCCATCCCGTAGTCTGCCAGGAGGTGCGTTTGCAGAGTGGTGGAGAAAGGGGGCATGGCCTCTGAAGACGTCTTATCAATCCCACTGTGTAGGACTTACTGGAGGTAACAAGAGGGGTAGTTGGCCCCCAAGGACATCCTTGGGGGCCAACTACCCCTCCTATTACCGCCAGTAAGTCCCACACTGCAGGATTGCTAAGTTCTCATAGCAGGCCACGCCTCCTTTGCCCACCACTCTGCAAACGCGCTCCCTGGTGCGCTCTTGGATGGGGATTGAAGTCCCCTTTGCTGCTGGGGGTCCTTCAGGGGCCAACTAGCCTACCTCTTACCTCCAGTAAGCCCCACACAGTGGGATTGCTGAGAGGTGGACACAGGACACGCCCCCTTCCTCCACCACTCTGAAAACACGCCTCCTGGCACGCTCTTGGTTGGGGGATGAAGTCCACTTTACTCCTGAGGGTCCCTGGGGGCCAACTAGCCCTCCTGTTACCTCCAGTAATGCCCCATACAGCTAGATTGCTGAGAGTGCTCAAAGGCCATTCCCTCTTTTTACACGACTCTGCAAACGCAACTCGTGGTGCACTGCTGCTCGAGGGATGAAGTCGACTTGTGTCCTGAGGTCCTCAGGACAAAAGAGGACCTCATCGCCCCACCACCAGTGCGCCAAGAGGCGCGTTTGCAGAGTGGTGTAAAAAGTGGTGTGGCCTCGGACCACCTCTCTGCAATACAGCTGTGTGGCGCTTACTGGAGGTACCGGGTGGGCTAGTTGGCCCCCAGGGACCCTCAGTATTCAAGGGGACTTAATTCCCCAACTTAGAGCGCGCCAGGGGGTGCATTTGCAGAGTGGTGCAGGGAGGGGGCGGGGCCTCCGGTGAGATGCCGGCTTTTTTTTAAATATATATTTTTAGAAGGGGGGCTGTGTGCCCCCCGTTCTTTTAATATGTTTGGGGCCCTGGGGACCCCATCCCCCAGGGCCTGACCCTTTTTAAAAAAAAATGTTAAAAAAATGGGAATGGGGCTGCGCGGCCCCCCTCCCGAGGCCGTTTTTGGCCCCGGGGACCCCATCCCCGGAGCAAGGCCTCCTTTTTTTATATATATTTATAGGGAAGGGGGGCTGCGTGGCCTCCTTCCCTGGGCCACTTTTGGCCCTGGGGACCCCATCCCCGGAGCATGGCCTCCTTTTTTTATATATATTTATAGGGAAGGGGAGCTGCGTGGCCCCCTTCCCTGGGCCACTTTTGGCCCTGGGGACCCCATCCCCCAGGGCATGGCCTCTTTTTAAAAAAAATATTTATAGGTAAGGGGGGCCACGTGGCCCCTCTTCCCTGGGCCACTATTGGCGCCAGGGACCCCATCCCCTGGGGCTTTGCCATTTTATATATAAATTAAAGGAGGGGCCGCATGGCCCCCCTCCCCAGGCCGATTTCAGCCCCAGGGCCCGGCCATTTTTTTTTTTAAATAAAGGGAGGGGGCTACATGGCCCCCCTCCTAGCATCTTCTGGCCCCGGGAACCCCATCCCCTGGGGCCAGCCCTCAGCATTGGGGACCGTGGGGGGAGCCCCAATGCCCCCACTTTCCCAGCCGGCTGCCTGCCTCCTGCCGGAGCCGGCATTGCTTTTGGGCAAGGGGAGCTGCTAACATGCAGCTCCCCTTGCCCAAAAGCAATTCTGCTTTGCTTCGTTGAAGCGAGAGCAGGTTTCCTGCTCTCACTTCAACGAAGCAAAGCAGTGTTTGCTATGGCAGGGCGGGAGCACAGCTTCCGCCCTCCCATAGTAAACAGCAATGTCCCGGGGGTGGGCACCCCAGGACATTGCAGGAGCCGGCCCTGGGGGGTGGCGGTCCCCAGGGCCATCAAGGACTCCAGGAGGGGGGCCGTGTGGCCTCCCTCCCATCATTTCAACAGCCCGGGGAGGTGGTGGTCCCTGGGGCTATGGGGTGCCCGTGAGGCCCCAGCAAATAATTTATGAAAGCCCTGGGGAGGTGGCAGTCCCTGGGCTTGGGGGGGTCTGAGAGGCCCCCCACCCACAAATAATGCCCTGGGGAGGTGGCAGTCCCCAGGGCTGCGGGGGGGCCACGTGCCTCCTGCGCATAATTAAATAAAGCCCCTGGGAGGTGGTGGTCACTGGGGCTGCGGGGGGCCGCGCGCCCCCCCACATATAATTAGCATATCCCCGGGGAGGTGGCAATCCCCGGGGCTGCGGGGGCCCCCACGGGCCCTCGCTATATAATTTTGCCATTGCCCCCGGGACCTGGCCCACTCGGGAGCTCATTAAAACGAAGCGCGTGAGGCCGCGCTTCATTTTTTTTTATTTTCTCAGCAGGATTCGTGCACCCAGCGTGAATTCTGCAGATTTTTTTTTTTTAAACATGCTTTTTTTTGGGGCCTGGGGGTCCCTGTGGGACCCCCTGAGCAGGCCTAAGGGGTCAGGGTGTTTCTACCCTGCCTCCTTTTCTTCATTTTTCACTTTTTTTCCCTTTTACTTGTGACTCAAGT
>CAWUFW010026986.1:0-29599 GCA_963921515.1 Calotriton arnoldi | reverse complement strand
CAGAATAAAACAAGCATTGGCATAGCCAATAGGTCTCGTCTTTGGGGCCTTATAAGTGTTTAGCCAGAGCTATTGACTTTGCCAATGTCTTCAAGCTGTGCTGTAGAGAAGTGTGGCTGCTGTGCAGCATGCTGAAAAGTTATAATAAAAAAGTGTCAGAAGCATTTTTGTTACTTTATATATGACCAAGAAGGCATTATGTAAAACTGAACGACCATATTAAAAAAGTATTTACAATAAAAAATGTCCTCAGTTTTCTTTTGTTCTTGCAATGCTGGCAACTTGTTTCTGCCTATTGCAATGGTTGTTTGTTAAAGCTTTTTTTTTGAGGGGGCATAAACAATCGGAGGGTGAAGGTTGGGAACTAGTACCTGTATTATAACACTAGCAGCGGCCAGACGCTAGGGGAGAATCAACAGATGCCAGATTCCGAGAGCAGGCTGAGGTGGTGCTGAGTGATGCTAAGGTGGTAGTGGTGGTGGTGGTGACTGTTGCGGAGACGATGCTGAGGTGATGCTGAATGATACTCAGGTCTTGCTGAGTGATACTGCTGTGGTGCTGAGTGATGCTGTGGTGGTGCTGAGTGATATTGTCTTGGCGCTGAGTGATGCTGTGGTGGTGCTGAGTGATGCTGTGGTGGCCCTGAGTGATGCTGTGGTGGCCCTGAGTGATGCGGTGGTGGCCCTGAGTGATACTGTTGTGGTGGTGCTGAGTGATGCTGTGGTGGTGCTGAGCGATGCTGTGGTGGTGCTGAGCGATGCTGTGGTGGTGCTGAGCGATGCTGTGGTGGCCCTGAGCGATGCTGTGGCGGCGCTGCGCTGAGTGATGCTGTGGCAGCGCTGAGTGATGCTGTGGCGGCGCTGAGTGATGCTGTGGCGACGCTGAGTGATGCTGTGGCGGCGCTGAGTGATGCTGTGGCGGCACTGAGTGATGCTGTGGCGGCGCTGAGTGATGCTGTAGCGGTGCTGAGTGATGCTGTGGTGGCGCCGAGTGATGCTGTGGTAGCGCTGAGTGATGCTGTGGTGGCGCTGAGTGATATTGTTGTGGCACTGAGTGATGCTGTGGTGATGCTGTGGTAGTTCTGAGTGATGCTGTGGTAGTTCTGAGTGATGCTGTGGTGGCGCTGAGTGATGCTGTGGTGGCGCTGAGTGATGGTGTGGTGGCGCTGAGTGATGCTGTGGTGGCGCTGAGTGATGCTGTGGTGGTGCTGAGTGATGCTGTGGTGGCGCTGAGTGATGCTGTGGTGGCGCTGAGTGATGCTGTGGTGTCCCTGAGTGATGCTGTGGTGGTGGTGAGCGATGCTGTGGCAGTGCTGAGCGATGCAGTGGTGGCGCTGAGTGATGCTGTGGTGGCTGGATGGGTGAAAGGGTAAATGGTTTGATGGATGAGTGAATGAATGGAAGGGTGGAAGAGTGAATGGATGAGTGAGAGGATGGTTTGGGTGAAAGGGTAAATGGTTGGATGGATGAGTGAATGGATGGATGGGTGAAAGAGTGGATGGATGAGTGAAAGGATGGATTGGGTGAAAGGGTGGATGGATGAGTGAAACGGTGGATGAAGGGATGGATGAGTGAAATGATGGATGGAAGGATAGATGATGGATAGGTTTGCAAATGGTTGAAAAGGTTTGGATATGGATGGGCACACAGATGGAAGGACAGAATGAATGGTGAAAGACTGAATGATGGATGAAAGAATTAATAAATAGATGACAGAAAGTAAATTTGAAATGGTGGATATCAGGGGTTTGATGGAAGGATGAATGGCTAGATCCTTGGACAAGAGAATTCTTCTGGGGAGGGTTGTTATGACTTACTTTGCTTTCTTGGTGCCATATGAGCTTTAGTTCAAAGTGGGAGGTATTTACATTTTCTGGCTACTGCCTTGCCTACGTGTTACTAATCAGTATTTGCTGTGTGCTTATGTGTGGGATCTATACATCATGCATATGACATTTTGAGTGACACCCAACTGCTAATTGAATGTTACACTAGTAATTGTAAATGTTTGCATGTTTTGTTTTAGGTGTAAGGTTTTAGGGAGAGCCTCATAATGCCATGAGCTGTGCTTGAGATGTATATTGTGTTTGTAGCAATAGGCAAGGCATCAAAAATAAACTATGTAATAGTGTATCAACAGTGCATTCTTTAAGAAAGCTGCAGGGAAAAGCACACTTGCGACTTCCGTCAGCTTGTGCAACTCTCTGCGAAGCCCCCATAAGCAAAGTCAGATTCCATATTTTAAGTTCCACTTGCTGAAACACCTATAGTGGCTTCATCACAGCAATCCTCCCTTTAGTTCACCTATGCGTGCCGCTTTACATCTCACAAAGGCACTCAGATAGGAGATGCTAGTAACAAAGTCTATCCAAGCAGATCTTCCTGACCACTTCTCTCACCAAACATGCCTGCTCAGGACCATGAGTTGTAAACAAAATATCAGACTGGACAACCCAGTGCAGTAACCATATAAATAGATTATTATCATATTAAATACCACAAAAAGACCTGCACAGTTGCTCAAAGCTGCACGCATACCGAAAATCTGTGAAGTGCACAATTGTTTCAACCTAATATAAAACGTATTTTGACTTGTGCTTAAGTGGTTGTCTATTTACTTACTTTTATACTATCGGGCAACTTCCTCTGATGTGTCTGTAAAACTTACCTTTTATCCTGAATTTTTACCTTCTGTCCTGAATTTTGACCCTCTGTCCTGAATTTGCACCCATGCCATTTGGTCACCACAGTCGCAGTATTGTTGAAGGAAGTCAGTTTTAAGGACCCTAGGCCTGCGAGGGCTTAAGGGGGCAGGAAAGCATTCTCTGAGCTCAGGGATGCCAACTGGCAGGGCCAACGTGAAACTGTGGGGTGAAGGGGGACGTGGGACAGACGCAGCACTTGCAGCATCAAGAGCCCCACGGGCCAACAAAAGTACAAGCAGTTGGTAGCAAGCTGAAGCTGGGAATCTGCGACAGGGCATCACCACACCCCCCTCTCTCGTGGACATACAACCAGATATGACAACGGCGCCTGCCGAATATAAATATTGAGCAATGTTAAAACCGAAAGTGTATTTGATGAATGACATTGATATGTACCGTCTGCTTGCAGTAGTTTGTAGCATTGACCAGGTGTGGTGGCCGATTGCACAGGTGATATTTTTGTGAGCCTTTCTCTACCTCTTTGAACCACACCTACCCGCTAATCTCTGCTTCCCTCTACCCCTCCTAATTTGCCTCGTTGTCCCTCTCATCTGGAACAACGTGCACCCACCTCTGTAATTGATCGCGCTTCTCCGATCCATCTGTACCACCCTCTGCCACCTCTCTACTTGCCCTGCTCCCAAATCCACCCTCCACATGCCACTGTCTTCTATTTACACTTGTTCACACAACTCAGTCACCACTCTCTCCTCTCCTCGTGTCGGTCCCGGCACCCCACCAAAGTCTGGGGCACCTACCGCCGCGGCCGCTCAGCGCCAAACCTCACTGTCCTCAGACCATTCTTACCGATCTGCGGGGTTCCCTCTCCCCCTGCAGTTCTTGTACATCATCCATGTTTCTCCGTCACGCGTCACTTCCGGCAACAACTCTGAAATCAGTTGCCCAGAGCAACTGATTTTGGGCCATGCCCCTCACATAATGTTACCCGCATTAAACCCACCCACATTTGACATAATCGCGCTCTATTTTGCCTGAACCACTCCCACAATTCCGTTAAAGGTATCACCTATTGAGGGGGGAGTTTGGCCGTCTTCTGTTAGAGCCTGCTCCACAAACCACGGTGCTGTTGACAGTATTTTTGTAAGTCTTTCTTACGTTACGGTTCGGGGTGGCGTCCTCGTCACAACCAGAGAAACAAGCGCGCGCGCCTCGCATTGCAGCAGGGGGGGGAAGAGGAGGGGACCTGCGCGATTCCCTTGCGGGAGCGAGCGGCGCCAGGAGCGATAATTGCTACCGTATGGCGCCAGCTGCTCGCTCCCGCAAGTGAATCGCCAAACGTGCACGTGTTGCCATTGAAGGCAATGGAACGCGTGCACGTTTTTGGCTGAAAAGCTGAATCGATTACAAAAGGTCTTTTTACCTATGCAGCGCATGCGCGCTGCGTAGGCGAGACCTAAAAATATGACCACATCTCCCCGGCCCTGGAAGAACTGAAATGGCTCCCGATTGAAGATCGATACAGCTTCAGACTGCCTTGTCTTACCCACAAAGCCCTGCACACTGGAAAACCAACCTACCTTACCTGTAAACTCAAAAAGGCAGGACAGACGAGAAGCGTCAGAAGCACAAACCCCCTAGCCCTCATCCCGCCCAAAGCCTAAAACAAGAAACTCTGACACGTTCTTTCTTGAGAAATGCCTCTAAAATCTGGAACTCCATGCCAATACATATCAGGATGAACTGCTCCTTCTTGAGCTTCAAGAGCCAGCTAAAGGATCTCCTCCTCAACCATCATCGCAACTAACGAATCATCAATAGCCAATCGACACAGTTCTCCCTGGACCCCTCCTTGTTATTTCTCCTGTCATTTCTCCTCCCCTGTGCTTACGTATTGACTTGACTTGACTTGATTCAACTAAATTATTCTGACTATACCTGTTACTCTGGATGTGAACACTTACTGTTTGATTTGACTTAATAGTTTTGATACTACTCGTTATTTTGATGTTGAACATGTACTGATGTAAAACGCTCTGATACCCTTGGGTCCCCTGCCAGTGCTATATAGAACTCTTAAATAAAAAAAATACAAAAATAAATAAACAAAGTGGAGCATTTTAAAGGATTAACATGTGCCAGTTTAAGGTCCCACTTTATATTGCTCCTAGCCACAAACCTTGCATTTATATTTCATACAGGTTCCAGATTTTATTTCGATCCTCTGTTCTTTTGTAGGTAAAATTTTTATTAATACATGCCCACTTGTCTTTCCCAATACAGGGGGCAAGCAGGCTAACTGTCCTAGTATGTTCAAAGTCTTTGCTTCATTCTCTCACTGAACTTAAAATACTGGCAGACAACATTAGTTAGGGCCAGCATTCTAACAATTTTAATTGGCTCCACAAATCTTAATATTAATGCAGGATTCTATTACTATTTAGAGAATATTATGGAATGTTTTTTGCATGACTAGAAAATATGTCATCTGTCATTTGGTAAATAGAAAGGGCATAATAATTACGGTTCTAGTTATTTCTGAAAAGGATGATAAAAAATCATCAATTAATTGTGTTTGATTTCTGTCTTTTATTGATCACACAGACATTCAGTGCAGACCGGGAAGAATAATGACAAACCACAGCTCAGTACATGATTTTATCCTACGTGGGTTCTCAGATGTGCCTGAGCTGCAGATCATATACTTTGTGATGTTCCTCATGATCTATCTGATTGCTGTACTGGCTAACCTGGCAATCTTCACCGTCACCAGTGATGCAGTGGATACAATAAAAACTATTTTCCTCCTAGGCCATTTATTGGTCATCCAGGGGCGACTTATATTTTCTCACATCCACATGACGATGGGGCCCATAACATCGCCTATCACACACACACCTGGATTTCCTCTACACCTTTACGAAATTCTATACTCCTAGGAGAAAAGGAAAACTAAATGAAAAACATCATGATGTACCGCTGGAAGGAGCCGGGATACCTTATTACCTTAACCTATCACTTTCTTAGTTATTTCTTAAGATATTCCTGCTCATTGTTTTGTCGATGGATCATCTAGTAAGAAATCAGTTCATAGTGATTAAGACCAGCTAAATCACAATAACCAATTACCAGTTTCACAATCATTTAGTAAAATAACCACTGAGTCGTTTGATTTAAGAATCTTAAATTTTATATAATTTTAAAGGCATGGAAAAGAATTTTGACTTTTTATTCAATTATTCATTCATTATTAATTCAAATATTTATTAAGCAAAATCAATTTTTATTGCAGAAAGGAAATTTTGTCATGAAGCAAAACCCTAATTACCTGCCTATCTTCCTAATTTAGCCTAATGGTTTCTAACCGAGGTTTAAGATTTAAAAATAACCTGATTCTCATACTCAACTGGAAAAATAAGACAGCAACAGAAACTTCAGCTCGTCAGCATCAGCTACCGCAACCCGTCTCAACTAACAGTCTTTCAGCATCTCCCGCTCAGTAAAATGGTTCGATCTGGAACACCAAGCACTGGAAGCCACCAACTCCAACACCAACTACCCCTCCCACTAAGAGTAGGCCTTCTTATACCCTAATTCTAACTTTGCTAACTAAATTGTTGCAACATTAATAACGCGCTTTTCTTTCATTGGTCCACTCATTTCATCTATTCTTTCTTAATCAAGTTCTCCCGGATCCAGCTTGTTCTTTTGGAATGTATATGTTCATTTCCTTTCTCACAGTTCAAGACATGTTTCCATCCGCTTCGATCAGTACATTTGTAACTTCTTTCGATACATTCGAGAACTCTGCAGGCATTGTCCTTTCTCTTAAAACGGTTTCCCATGATTCTCTGCTGATCACCACGGCACACTATCAGTTCAATTAGGTCACATCAGCCTTGACCATTCTTGCATCCTAGCCTCTCAGCACCATCACGTGGTTAGTCTTTCTCCAACTTTTTCTCCCTTGTCACGCGTTTTCTCAGCGCATGCGTACTCTAATAACCGGCAGCCATTTTATATCGCCACTCGATTAGACTTAGAAGCACTATTTAGAAATAAACAAAACATAATTAAAATAGAGAAACATAGCCTTTTCGTTTCCCTCCCGTCATCTACGTACCCCAATTAGTTATTACCTAGCAGAAAGCAACATTTAAGCTGTTCCTTACTTACCATCACTATTGTTTTTGCAACGTCACGTTTATATTCTATGAAGCACAAATCATGCATTTATTATTTATTTAGTACGCAATTATTTTATGTTATAATTAGACACACAGACATTCGTTAATAGATTATTCAGCATATATACTTGCGTGTTACCCTTCCCTCACGTACATTGTTGATTAATACATTTAAACGAACATTTTTATTAATTATTTATAAAATTTGTTAGGGGTTAAAAATTTTTATTTTCTCTGCTCCATCAACTCCCCCTTTGGTGATTTTTAAATCACCACATAAAACCCAAGTTATACTTCTTTTTCAGGCAGCATATGTCTTTCATCCTTTTGCTTTTTGTTAGTTATACATCTGTTTCCATTTCATCTTGTCTTCTTGTCTCTTTATACATGCTTTCTTTCATTTTCTCTAACTCAATTTCACCCATTTCTCTCTCTCTCTCTTTCATTATTCTGTTATTTCTTTTTATCTTATTTTGTCTTACTTTTCTTTTTATACACGTTATTACAATTTTCAACACCATGGCTAACAATATTGCTACCGTTGCTATTATTATAACTTTCCCTATCATTAGTCTACTCATTCTTGTTAACCAATTTGCTACTGAAGAAAACCCTCTACCAAGTTTTCCCAGGACACTTTCAACCTCCAGTGGAACTAGTTCTTTGTGTAAATTTGTAATATTTGTAATATACTTTTGTATATTTTCACTTTTATCAGGAATGTAAGTGCAACAATGTTGGACTTTCAGCATTCCACAAACTCCACCCTCTTTTGCCAAAAGAATATCAAGGGCAAGCCGATTTTGCATCACCATAGCTCTCATGGCAACCATTTCGGTATTTACCATCAAGAACCCTCCCGCAGTATCTGTAGACAAACGATCTACTACTGTGGATAACTTCCGAATTTTAAATGCATTCAAAGATATTCCCACTGCTGGTATTAATGCTCCAAAAATATCACCTACAATTTCTGAAAAACTTTCCCTCTTTCTACGTGTAAAGCTATTAATCATCTTGTATGTTCCTTTTTCTTCTCTGTCCATATGAAAGATTTTTGGAAAGACCAGGCCTACATAACAAGTTCCATACCAATGGTCCGGTAACCTGTAATAAGCTCTATTCCCGCAAATATAATAGATACCTGGAAATATTGGATCTTTTCCACCTTTGAATCCCCAACCTCCCAAAATTTG
Organism: Calotriton arnoldi; assembly: GCA_963921515.1. Taxonomy (NCBI): domain Eukaryota; kingdom Metazoa; phylum Chordata; class Amphibia; order Caudata; family Salamandridae; genus Calotriton; species Calotriton arnoldi. The sequence continues at coordinate 21,554 of CAWUFW010026986.1, read as the reverse complement.
ATAATTGTCATGGCAAATACTGGAACCTACAAAATAATTGTCATAGACTGTCTTATTTCTCCTAATACACAACTTTCCTGTTTGCGGCCAATTTAATGTCATTGCTGCATTTATCTTTTTCCCTTCATGATTTTCTTCCTCAAACCTCCATAGATGTGTTCCTTTCTCTTTTATTGCTTCTCTTTGAAATTTCATTCTCCTTTCTTCAACCATTTCTAAAAATACCTTTTCTTCTTTCTTTAACTCACAGGTAAGGTTGTTTTTAGCTATTTCTTCTAATGTTAAAATTCTATGCTCTAAAAAGAATTCTCCTAAAACCTTTGCTTGTTTTACTTTGTTAAGTTCTGGAACTACAGGAACATTTGCAAAAATCTTATCTATATCAGTGTAATAAAACTCTAATCTACCTGTTTTATAAAATAAACTTGCTATGACACTACAGGTTATTCCATAAGTTAGAGGTAGGTGATGATAAGTCACACCTTCTGACACTGATGCAGGCAACTGCATACAAACATAACAATCTCTCACATCCATTGTCTCTACATATTCGTACAACAATTTTGTAAAAACATTTTCAGAAAAGTCTGTTACTGACTTATCCTTATGTAATTCTGCACTACTTCTTAAAATAACTGGTTCTTTAATATTAGTTTCTTTTTCTGGTTTAGTATCATTCTTTGCTTCTATTACAGCTATACTAATAGGAATTGTGATTGCTAAAACTATCCATACTGTCATTAATAATCCTGTACAAAAGCAGCACATTTTACACCATCTTTTTACAAACTCACATTTATCTCTTCTATCTCTAGTATTCTCCATTTTGCTTTTATCTTTTGTTAAATCTCAGAAAATTGTGTCACTACACCTCAGAAATGACTTAGATGCCACTCTGCTTTCAAAAGTCTTTGCTTGGTACTTTCTTTTAATTCTTTTCAAAATTCTTTCGTTGTCACATCCGGTGATTTGTCATATCCAGTAAAATTGTCACATCCGGCAGAAGCACTCTAAGTCTTCACTTCAGGTTTGTTGCATCTCACCTTTACCCATTCGGTTTCTTAGTCTTGGGTTCTCGTGAGTGTTTCCTTCTTCTTTGTAATCAGTTAGACTGATGTACAACCACTCAGGTGACTTGTATTTCAAATTCACTTTCTTTGTTCTTTTAGACTTTTGCAATCGTTTTCCACTTGGCTTTTCTTGTTCCTTTTGACTTGTTATTTCATTCACCTGTTCAGCACTTTTTTCTCCTGTTCTGATTATTCTGTATCTCAATTTTCTTATATAGTTGCTGGGCCAATTGTCTCCTTTTCTTGGCCTTTTGGCTTCACCTTCTTTTTCTCCTCTTTCTGATTTCCAGTTTCTTTTTCTTGATTCAGTTCTTGTTTTCTCTTCTTCTCCGCTTTCTTCAGATTCTGTTTCAATTTTTTCACAATTGCCTCTTATTTTGAAACTTATGATCTCATCTTCTTTTACTGGTGGATCTGTCTTCTCCTTCTTGTGTTCCCTTATTACTGTCCCTCCTCGATGTTCTTCCGAATTGGTATTTATCTCACTCTCTGCTTCTAATTTTCCCTGTTCTTTTGTTTCACCATCTGTCCCTATTGCTCCTCGGGGTTCTTCTCGATTTCCTAACTTTTTATTTGTCTCTTTCCCTACTTTGTCTATTAATATTACTTTTGAAGGATTTCCACCATAACTTGTACTTGGTTGCTCATTTAGATCATTTTCTTGTTCATTCTCTTCTCTAAGTGGTTTAAATCCCCAAGTTCTCCTTCGAAATTCTTCACAGTTTTCAACTGAATCATCAGATCCTGAACTCGTGTCAGATATTTCCAGATGTCGACTTACAGGTCGATCTTCAAGTTCTGTAATTTCTGTAATTTTTCCTTCTTCTTCTTCTTCTTCCTCTTCCTCTTTAGAGGTGCTTGCAGTTGGGGTTTCCAGATGTCGACTTTCAGGTCAATCTTCAAGTTCTGGCACCCTTTCTCTTATTCTTTCTGTCTCAGTCGCTGAACTCTTATCCCACACTTCTAGACGTTGACTCACATGTCGATCTGCAGGTTCTTGAACTCTGATTGTGTGGCTGGCATGGACCCAGTTTTTCACTCCTGCACACTTGACTGCAGTTGTTGTCACTAGGATTACCTGTCGTGGCTCGTCCCAGCGAGGAACTAGACAGTTTCTTCTCCTGTGGATTTTTATGCGGACCCAGTCTCCTGGATTCAAGTCGTGGGCTGGTTTTCTTTCAAGAGTGGTCGCATCCGGTCCAACCTGATGAAACACAGAACGCACCACATCAGCCAGTCCTTTGCAATAATCCAGTACTAGATCATCAGTTATAGTCAATAACTTGTTGACAGGTACTTGTGCTTGTCTCATTGCTCGTCCCATGATCACTTCATGGGGACTAAGTCCAGTTTTCTTTTCAGAAATGCTTCTGATGGTCATCAGGACAAGGGGCAGTGCATCGGGCCATTTGAGTCCTGTAGCTTGACACATTTTTCCTAACCTGTTCTTAATTGTTCCATTTATTTGCTCTACTACCCCAGAAGCCTCTGGTCTGTATGCACAATGCAGTTTTTGTTTAATACTTAATGCTTCACAAATTAATTGAATCAACTCATTTTGAAAATGTGTTCCTCTATCTGTCTCAACCGTGACTGGAAAACCATACCTTGGAATGAACTCTCGCAGCATAATTTTGCTATCGTTATTCCATCATTCCTTCTAGTGGGGTATGCCTCCACCCAACGAGAAAACAAACAGACGACCACTAGAACATATTTTAGTCTGTTACAAGGGGGCATTTCAATGAAGTCTAATTGCATTCTAGTGAACGGACCTCCTTCTCGTCCTATTGTTCCTAGACTCACTATTGTCTTTCTTCCTGGATTAAACTGCTGACAAATAAGACATCTTTGACAAAGACTTTCAGCTATGGCTCGGAATTTTGGGTTATACCATGTTTGTCTAAAAAGTCTGATCATTGCATCTCTCCCAATATGAGCTTGTCCATGGTACATCCGTGCCATGTCTGCAATCATGCTATCAGGCATTACTGGTCTTTCATCTCTATAAACCCACACACCATTGTTTTCCTGTCTTCTACACCCTGCTTTTATCCAGTAATCTTTTTCCTCATCATTTGCAACTTCCTGTAACTGTCTCACCTCATCCCATGTCTCGACAGTGTTAGTAAAAAGCAAAGGAGAAGAGATATGCTCCCTTTCGCGATTCTTATTTAGGGATACCATGTTCTCTGCACAATATTTGGCTATCTCGTCCGCGTAATTATTACCAACAGCTATGTAATCTTCATTTTTCTTATGTGCTTTGCATTTCACTACAGCTATCTGCTTAGGCAGCTGTATCGCCTCAAGCAGTTTCTTAACAAAATCTCCATTTCTGATAGGTGTTCCTGCAGACGTCAAGAAACCTCTTTGTGACCAAATCTGACCAAAATCGTGCACTATACCGAAACCGTACTGGCTATCGGTCACAATCGTAACTCGTACATTTCTTCCCAACTTACATGCTTGAATCAAAGCAATCAGTTCTGCAACTTGGGCAGACCTTATTCCTTTCAGACAAGACGCTTCCATCACAGTTGCCACTGTGCACACTGCGTAAGCTGCGCTTAGAACTCCTTCTTTCGTTCTCAAGCATGAGCCATCCACAAACATGACATAATCTGATTCTTTTAAAGGCTCATCCTTTATGTCAGCTCTTGGTTTTGTGCAATATTCCCATCAGACATCTGACTACTTCATCTTGTTCAATTATACTCTCTTCATCTGGCAATGATGTCGAAGGATTCACATTCATACATCTATCTATGGTCACATTTTCTGCACTCAAGATTACTTTTTCGTACTTAGTCAGCCGACTATGTGTCATGTACTGTGTTTTTGTTCTTGTCAAAAGAATCTCTACTGAATGGGGAACATATACTCTCAGTGGATACCCCATCACTATACCTTCACTTTGTTCCAGACTTACACAAGTAGCAGCAACAGCTTTCAGACATCCAGGCAACGCTTTTGCTATAGGATCTAAAACAGCTGAAAAATAAGCAATTGGTCTCTTCATTGTTCCATGTTTTTGTACCAGTACTGAAAATGCACATCCATCTCTTTCACTGCAGTACAATTCAAAATCCTTTTCATAGTCAGGCATTCCTAAAGCAGGGGCCTCACACAATTTCTTTTTCAACTCTTTGAAAGATTTCATTTCTTCGTCATTCAATTCAAAAGGGTCTTTTACATCCTTCTTGGTCAGTTTTTGTAATGGTTTAGCAATCAAGGAAAAACCACTTATCCATTGTCGGCAATATCCAACCATTCCCAGAAACATTCTTACCTCTCTTTGCGTCATTGGTGCTCTCATTCCTTGAATCATTTTTATTCTTTCTGTCGCTATCTTTCGCACTCCTTTCTCAATTTTATGCCCTAAATATTGGACTTCTTTTTGACAAAACTGCAATTTCGAAGGGGACACTTTATGTCCTCTTTTCTCTAGATGGTTCAGTAAAGCAATTGTATCGCTTACACATGCTTCTTTTGTTTTCGATGCCACCAACAGGTCATCGATATACTGCACCATCACTGACTTTTCTGGCATTTTCAAATCTTCCAGGGACTTCTTTAAAATCTGATTAAAGATTGAGGGGCTTTCTGTATACCCCTGAGGAATTCGGCACCATGCCAAAATACGCTCTCCGAACCGGAACGCAAATAATGGCTGGCTATCTGGATGTAAAGGAATAGAGAAAAATGCGTGACACAAATCTATCACTGTGTACCACTCAGCTTCATGTGGAATTTGGTATAGAATTACTGCAGGGTTTGGCACTATTGGACAACAAGGCACAACTATTTTGTTGACCTTTCTCAAATCCTGTACTATTCTATATGTTCCGTTTGGCTTTTTCAGTCCCATAATAGGTGAATGACATGGACTGCTCATTATTTCTTTTAGAATTCCCTGTTCGATCATTTTATTTATTACAGGAGTTATTCCTTCAATTATTTCTGGAGTCAATTTATACTGTGGCGTATATGGGTAAGTTGTTCCTTCTTTTACTGTTACTTTTACGGGATCTACTTCTTTCATCAATCCAATATCTTCTCCTGTAAAATCCCACACATTTTCTTTCACTACATTTTTCAGTTCTTTTGGAAGTTTTTCTGCATCAAATGCAGGAAACAAACCATTCATTTCAGGTTCCTGATTCATCAATGTTACTTTATACAATACATCTTCATCTGGGGTCTGAAATCCAATTCCATCTGGCGTACAATAAATTGTGCAATTCATTTTGCACAAAAGGTCACGACCTAAGAGATTTACGGGACTACAATCGCACACTACGAATCTATGCATTTTGCTAAAAGAACCAATTTTTACTTCCACTAATTCAGTAAGTGGTGTTTTAATCTGCTGATTCGCTACTCCAACTACTTGGATGTATTCACCTGAGAGAGGAAGGTTTGGAATTTCCACTGATCTAACAGTAGAACGGGTAGCTCCAGTATCGACAAGGAATGTTACATTTGCACCATTCACTTCTCCATCCACAAAGGGACCAGACTGATCTACCTCTAGAGTTGCGCCAAGTACGCACTCTTTTCCCTCTCCTAGGCACCGTCAGAAACTTTCATCCGACTCATCCTCACTCTGTCGCAACCAATACTGAGAAATGTTAGCTGCTCGCGGCAACTGTGTTACCTGCTCTCCTCCGTAGAATCCTGTTTCTGTACTGTATCTTTGCTGGTTAACAGTGTTGGGAAGTGGTGGTTGTGGCACCTGACCTTGTTGAACAACTACCTCATTCTGCACCTGTGGAGTTAATGATTGATTTTCCGGATTAGGTTTAGGTGGGAACTTACACTCGTTTCTCCAATGCCCTAATTTTCCGCAATTATGACAGGGCCATTTTTTCTTTGCCTCCTCTAGACTCATTTGACCTTTCCCTTTACCTATGTTAGGTCGGGATTTATTCTGTCCTGTTTCATTCCCACTATTATTGTCCAATTGAGCTTCTTGCTTTTCTGCCACTTTCACCTGTGCCCACATTGCCTTCTCTTTCAATTTACGCTGTCTACTCTCAATATCATCACTACAATACTTAGCATACCTCAGTACCTCATCTACCGTGCCATTTTGCCAGTTAATCATATGTTGTTTAATCATTTCACTAATCTCTGGTTTCAGCCCAAACACAAATCTATATACGAAATGACTCATATCTTTTTCACTCAACTCCTCATATCCACTATACTGCTTGAAAACCAACAACAACCTCTCATAATAGGCATGTACAGACTCCTTACTTTCCTGTGTAGTTCTATCGATTTTTACCCAATCTGTTTCTTTGGGAGGAATCTTATTTTTCAAAAAGGTAATCACCTTATCGTACTTCCTCATCACCTCAGGACCTGGAGCTCCAGTCTTAGGATCTCTTGGATATTCTGTAGTTGGCCAGTCAACTGTAATTTTACACTCAGACCACAAATCAGTTGGCACCACTATGTCAAACAATCCATCTAAATCTATCCACAACACTTTTGAAACCTTCACAAAGCTCTCCACTTGTCGGTACCATTCAACTGGTTTCTCTCTCAGCTTCGGGAATTCATTTGTAAATGACAGTATATCCTGTCTAGTCCAGGGAACATGCACATAACTACCACCTGGAGTTTCTCTCATAGGGTATTCTCTTGCAACAGGTTCTTTTTCAGTTATCATAAAAGCCAAAGAAGCTTGGTCTGCAGTTTTCTCATTCTTTTTTGTCCATCTAACTTTCCATCTGTCCACATCACCCCATTTTCTCAGTAAAACAATTAACTCTTTTATCTGTGTCAGCCTTCCTGCTGTGTTCAAGTTTTCAATATCTTTCTCACAAAAGTCTACTCTGTACGGTTTCTGCAATGTTTTCACTTTCGCAAAATCTACTCCAATTTCACTTGCTATCTCTTCTAGTTTGTCATGTAAATTTTTAGCTCTCCATGTAATACTTTTGCACAGAAACATGATTTCATCATCCTGGTAATTTTTTAGCTTTTCTGTACCAATCGTCCCTAAAAATAATTCTTCCATGTCAATCTTTAACCTAATTACATCTAATGGTTTTTCTTCTGGTTCTTTTATTTTAAATGCCTTCATCCATTCATTTAACTCATCAGGAGTCGGACCTATGGGTGTATTATTTAGTTCTATCCAATTACCACTCTTTTCAGGGGTCTCTGTTGCAGATTCTGTTACCATATGCATTTTCCTACCATTACACTCATTCACAGTCAAATTTGTAGGTGGACTTGGTCTGTAGGTACTAGCCAAATTACTTGTACTTGCACTTGGTTCCATCCTTTCTTTTTCTCTCTGAAATTGTGAACTCATAGGAATCACTAAAGACCGTTCATCAATTTTCTGATTCTCAAAAACTGGTATTACTGGACCTATTGTTACAGGTACAGTCACAGCTTCCATGTTTTTCGTTAATTCCCTAATTTTCTCAGTCAGTTCCTTTGTTGTTCTTGCTAATTCAGTTGCATTGTCACTTTCTACTCCTTCATTTTGTGAAGTTCTTATTTGATCTTGTGACCTATTTATTTCAATTCTTTTTAACGGACTTTTATTTCGCACAGTCTCTATTTGCGGCGCATTTGGTGTCACCACTGTAGAACTCTGCTGATACGGAGGGGGATTTCTATTTAGAATATCTTCCAGCAATTCATCATCCGTTTCACTCTCATGCATATATTTTTCCCTCTCCATATGTTTCTTTTTCTCAGTACGTTTTCTCTTAGTCTCTTCCTCAACTGTAAAAGCCGGAAACAAACCTCCTGTCATGTTAGCACATCTCCATCGTTTTATTCTATCCTCATGATTTATTCCCCACATTCTTCCAGGCATAAACTCATGATCCCTTAAACCTCTGAATCTCTCTCGCTCATACATCTCATCTTCCCATTCCGTCAACGCTTCAAACTGTGTCGGTCTAGGTCTAGGTTCTAAATTTGTCATCTTTTCTCTCAAATTTCGCAAAACCGCTACACTAAATGAACCATTCTCCGGGAAAGCTAATGCACCATCATTCTTCGTATACTTTGCCCAATTTTCTAACCATATGCATGTATGATATCCATATTTCAGCATCATATGTGAAGCTGCTGATTTCGGCGGAGGAATTACTTGTCCCTCTCTAGTCACAACCTTTTTGTCTTTCTTAAAGAAATTCTTAATTTTTGTCGTCCATGACGTTCTTTCCCTCTCATACTCATAATACGGCATGTTTTCGATTGGTTTTTCTCTTCAAACCAGCACTGTTCCGTGTACGGAACTTCAACCAATCACAGCGCGACTCACACCAACACACCAATCAGAACGATTCCCTTCGTCCGCGGACCAACCAATCCTAGCGCGGCACTTTTCTACGTCACTCTAGTCTCTGTGTTCACATGACTAGCGCACTATCCAATCCTAGCGCGGCACTGTCGATGTCACTCCTGCTCTTTTACCCCTCCTTTACAAAAATTATCGGCAATTTTTCTTTTCACTGTTTCTTCGTTAGTTACAACAATTAAAACAATTCCATAGTCTGATTCGCTAAACCAAAGTGACAGCTTTGTCCTTTTACAAAAGAATCCTGTATTTCCAGTAGGCAGCGCTTACCTCTACCCTACCACAGAATTATTAACTTTCGCCGATAAAGTAGCACTTCCCTCTACCTTACCCTTCTTTCAAGCAAACAGTAAACCCGTTTCTCTGGGGATAAGACACATGTGGAGACTATGCTCCTGAGAATTAAGGCCAGAGTTTCACAAGAAAACGTGATTTGCTATCTCAGTTACACACCTTTCGTACAGAATCCCTAACATAACACAACCTGTGTTATTAACAAAAATTGAATTCAGACCATGTACCAAATTCCATGTGACTTCTCTTGCCACACGTGTTCCACTTCCTACATCCCAGAAGCGTGAAAACTCACATATAACATAACACGACTCAACATATAGTATTAGTCATCAAAAATAATCAATAATCACCAAACTAATCTATAGAAACCATAACTCTGCTACCAAGAAATCTGATGCAGCGGATACAATAAAAACTATTTTCCTCCTAGGTCACTTATCGGTCATCCAGGGGCGACTTATATTTTCTCACATCCACATGATGATGGGGCCCATAACATCGCCTATCACACACACACACACCTGGATTTCCTCTACACCTTTACGAAATTCTATACTCCTAGGAGAAAAGGAAAACTAAATGAAAAACATCATGATGTACCGCTGGAAGGAGCCGGGATACCTTATTACCTTAACCTATCACTTTCTTAGTTATTTCTTAAGATATTCCTGCTCATTGTTTTGTCGATGGATCAATTGTCGATGGCGACCCCTGACCTTGACTGGTAGGTCGCTCCCCCACCACACAGCTCCGTCTGTGTGCCCTGCTGCTGCCCCTGATTGTGCTCGTTTTTTTCCTTTCTGTGCCCCCTTGCTGCCCCTGATTGTGATAGTTTTTTCCTTTCTGTGCCCCCTTGCTGCCCCTGATTGTGATCGTTTTTTCCTTTCTGTGCCCCCTTGCTGCCCCTGATTGTGATTGTTTTTTCCTTTCTGTGCCCCCTTGCTGCCCCTGATTGTGATCGTTTTTTCCTTTCTGTGCCTGTTTCCCGCCGCTGCGCCCTTGCGGCCCCGCCCCCTCACTGCCCATTCGCTGCCCCATTCCCTGCTCCTCCCTCCCACCTCCCCATATATGGCGGCCGCTGCGCGGCCGCGCAGCGGACGTGCGCAGCGGGCGCGCCTAAGGCAAGCCCGTCCGCGCTGTGGCCGCGCCCAGCGCCAGACCCCTGGTCCGGGCATCCCCCGCGCCCGCCACATCAACAGACGCCGATACGACGCCAGCACCCTCCACGCACTCAACCCCGGAAAAGATCACGCCTGCTACCAGGCCACCCCGAAGCGCACCCAAGGGCCCTTCACCTGCCGGAACTGCAGCTTCGCCAGCACCCGCCCCGCCAAACCACTGCCCAGGAAAGAACCCAACTACCTCAGATGCATCCTCCTCAACACCCTCTCCGCCCGCAAACACGCCATCGAACTCTGGGACCTTCTCGACTCAACCTCCCCAGACGTCGCATTCCTGACGGAGACCTGGCTGAATCCCGCTTCAGCCCCCGACATCGCCATTGCCATCCCGGACGGATACAAGATCACCCGCAGGGACCGCACCAACGGAGTCGGAGGAGGCATCGCCATCGTCCACAGGAACACCCTCAGAGTCTCAACCAACACCGACGACACCCTCAGCACCGCCGAACACATGCACTTCCAGATCCACACCGATCCCAACACCACCCTCAGAGGAACCCTCATCTACAGACCCCCGGACCCCGACCACAGTTCAGCGATTCCATCGCTGACTTCGTCAGCACACACGCCATCGCCTCCACGGACTACATCCTCCTCGGGGACCTGAACTTCCACCTCGAGAACAACAAGGACACCAACTCCACCACCCTGATCGACAACCTCGCCACCCTCGGACTCAGACAGCTCGTGACTACACCAGCCCACGCCGCCGGCCACACGCTAGACTCCATCTTTTCCGCAAGCCCACACGTCTCCTTCAACCACACCTCCGAACCCCACTGGACTGACCACCACTGCATCCACTTCACCTACAGGAAGCCCACCACGCACCACCGCACCGAACAAATGCCTCGCCGCTGCTGGAGCAGAGTCACGGAAGACCAGCTAACCACAACCCTCGCCCTGAGCCCACCCGCCGAACCCTCCGACCCCGACACCGCCGCCCGCAACCTCAGACAGTGGATAGACGACTGCGCCAACACCCTCGCCCCGCTCAAGAATCCGCCCAACAGCCACACCAGCAAGAAAGCCACCTGGTTCACCGAAAACCTCCAGGCCTCCAAAGGAACATGCCGAAAACTGGAGAAGATCTGGCTCCACGAATGGACAGCGGACAGCTACGCCGCCCACAAGAGCGCCACCCGCAATCACCATCACCTCATCAGATCTGCCAAAAGGGCCTCACTCAAAGACCGCCTAGACAACAACGCACACAACAGCAAAGAGCTCTTCAACATCGTGAAGGAACTCTCCAACCCCAGCTCCAACACCAACGACATCCAGCCGTCGCAAGACCTGTGCGACTCACTGGCCACCTCCTTCCACCGCAAAATCGCCGACACCACGACCGCCCCGGCAACCACCGAGACCACTGCCCCCACAACCACCAACCGCCTGCTCTCCTGGACCAACATCAACGACGAGGACACCAGCGAGATCATGAACACCATCCACTCCGGTTCACCGCTAGACCCGTGCCCTCACCACATCTTCAACAAAGCCAGTACAGCCATCGCGCCCCATCTCCGGAAAATAATCAACATCTCCTTCGAGACAGCAACCTTCCCGGAAAGCTGGAAGCACGCCGAGATCACCGCCTTACTCAAGAAACCCAAGGCAGACCCCAAGGACCTCAAGAACTTCCGACCCATCTCTCTGCTCCCGTTCCCCGCGAAGGTCACCGAGAAAATCGTCAACAAACAACTGACCCGCTACCTCGAGGAGAACAACATCCTGGACCCTTCCCAGTCCGGCTTCCGCAGCAACCACAGCACCGAAACCGCCCTCATGGCCGCCACCGATGACATCAGGACCCTGCTAGACAACGGAGAAACAGCAGCCCTCATCCTCCTGGACCTATCAGCCGCCTTCGACACGGTCTGCCACCACACACTACGAACACGCCTTCACGACGCCGGGATCCAAGAGAAGGCCCTGGACTGGACCACATCCTTCCTTTCCGGCAGAACACAAAGCGTCCGCCTCGCCCCCTTCCGATCCAAGGCCACCAAGATCATCTGCGGCGTACCCCAAGGCTCCTCCCTCAGCCCAACGCTGTTCAACATCTACATGGCACCCCTCGCCCACGTCACCCGACAGCACAACCTCAACATCATCTCCTACGCCGACGACACCCAGCTGATCCTCTCCCTCACCAAAGACCCTCACACCGCCAAAGCCCACCTCCACGAAGGAATGAAGGCCGTCGCCGAATGGATGAGGACCAGCCGCCTGAAGCTGAACTTGGACAAGACGGAGGTCCTCATCCTTGGTTCCAACCCTTCAGCCTGGGACGACTCCTGGTGGCCAACATCACTGGGAACAGCCCCGCCACCCACCGACCACGTACGCAACCTAGGGGTCATCCTCGACCCCACCCTCTCCATGACTAAGCAGGTCAACGCCGTTTCCTCATCCTGCTTCAACATCCTCCGAATGCTCCGCAGGATCTTCAAGTGGATCCCCACCGAAACAAGAAAAACAGTCACCCAGGCCCTCGTCACCAGCAGGCTGGACTACGGAAACGCCCTCTACGCAGGAACGACGGCTAAGCTCCTGAGATGGCTGCAACGCATCCAGAACGCCTCTGCACGTCTTATCCTCGACATCCCCCGACGCAGCCACATCACACCCCACCTGAGAGACCTGCACTGGCTCCCTGTCAACAAGAGGATAACCTTCAAGCTCCTCACCCACGCACACAAAGCACTCCACAACTCCGGACCAGCCTACCTCAACAGATGACTCAGCTTCTACACCCCCACCCGCCAGCTCCGCTCGACCAGCCTCGCCCTCGCCACAGTCCCCCGCATCCGGAAAACGACCGCCGGCGGCAGATCCTTCTCCCACCTCGCCGCCAAGACCTGGAACACCCTCCCCACCAACCTCCGACAGACCCAAGACCTACTGGCCTTCAGAAGACTCCTCAAGACCTGGCTCTTCGATCAGTAGCAGCACCACCCCCCTCCTCCCCCAGCGCCTTGAGACCCTCGCGGGTATGTAGTGCGCTTTATAAGTGACATGATTGATTGATTGATTGATTGGTCTAGTAAGAAATCAGTTCATAGTGATTAAGACCAGCTAAATCACAATAACCAATTACCAGTTTCACAATCATTTAGTAAAATAACCACTGAGTCGTTTGATTTAAGAATCTTAAATTTTATATAATTTTAAAGGCATGGAAAAGAATTTTGACTTTTTATTCAATTATTCATTCATTATTAATTCAAATATTTATTAAGCAAAATCAATTTTTATTGCAGAAAGGAAATTTTGTCATGAAGCAAAACCCTAATTACCTGCCTATCTTCCTAATTTAGCCTAATGATTTCTAACCGAGGTTTAAGATTTAAAAATAACCTGATTCTCATACTCAACTGGAAAAATAAGACAGCAACAGAAACTTCAGCTCGTCAGCATCAGCTACCGCAACCCGTCTCATCTAACAGTCTTTCAGCATCTCCCGCTCAGTAAAATGGATCGATCTGGAACACCAAGCACTGGAAGCCACCAACTCCAACACCAACTACCCCTCCCACTAAGAGTAGGCCTTCTTATACCCTAATTCTAACTTTGCTAACTAAATTGTTGCAACATTAATAACGCGCTTTTCTTTCATTGGTCCACTCATTTCATCTATTCTTTCTTAATCAAGTTCTCCCGGATCCAGCTTGTTCTTTTGGAATGTATATGTTCATTTCCTTTCTCACAGTTCAAGACATGTTTCCATCCGCTTCGATCAGTACATTTGTAACTTCTTTCGATACATTCGAGAACTCTGCAGGCATTGTCCTTTCTCTTAAAACGGTTTCCCACGATTCTCTGCTGATCACCACGGCACACTATCAGTTCAATTAGGTCACATCAGCCTTGACCATTCTTGCATCCTAGCCTCTCAGCACCATCACGTGGTTAGTCTTTCTCCAACTTTTTCTCCCTTGTCACGCGTTTTCTCAGCGCATGCGTACTCTAATAACCGGCAGCCATTTTATATCGCCACTCGATTAGACTTAGAAGCACTATTTAGAAATAAACAAAACATAATTAAAATAGAGAAACATAGCCTTTTCGTTTCCCTCCCATCATCTACGTACCCCAATTAGTTATTACCTAGCAGAAAGCAACATTTAAGCTGTTCCTTACTTACCATCACTATTGTTTTTGCAAGGTCACATTTATATTCTATGAAGCACAAATCATGCATTTATTATTTATTTAGTACGCAATTATTTTATGTTATAATTAGACACACAGACATTCGTTAATAGATTATTCAGCATATATACTTGCGTGTTACCCTTCCCTCACGTACATTGTTGATTAATACATTTAAACGAACATTTTTATTAATTATTTATAAAATTTGTTAGGGGTTAAAATTTTTTATTTTCTCTGCTCCATCACCAGCACCAGTCGTCATTTACAGACCCCCATGTACTTCTTCATTGGGAACTTATCTTTCTTAGATATGTTATACATCTCCATTACCATCCCCAAGATGCTGGCTGACTTCTTTTCTACAACAAAAGCAATCTCCTTTTCAGGCTGCGTGGCACAGCTTTATTTTTTCTTGACTATGGCTGCCACTGAGTCAGTTCTCTTAGCCTCGATGGCTTATGATCGATACCTGGCAATCTGCATTCCTTTGCGATACGTCACCATCATGAGTAGGGGGTCTTGTATCCAGTTAGCAGCTGCTTCATGGATTTTAGGGGTTGTTTATTCAACTATCCTTAACAGTAATATATTCCGGTTGGACTTCTGTTTATCTAATGTGATTGACCACTACTTCTGTGACATTCCAGCACTACTGAAGCTTTCCTGCACTGATACTCAGCCGACAGAGCTGGTGGTGTTTGTTGTAGGGAGCTTGCACATGCTGGGCTGCTTCCTGCTTATCATTGCGTCTTACTTCCATGCAATTAGGTCTGTAATGAAAATGTCTTCCACAAAAGGAAGAAAGAAGACCTTCTCAACTTGTGCACCCCACCTCGTGGCTGTGGCTTTATTCTATTTCACGGGCAGCTTTGTGTACTTCCAACCATCTTCAAGGCACTCACTGAAGCAGAGCAAAGTGAGCTCTATCTTTTATAGCATTATTGCCCCAATGTTAAACCCATTCATTTACAGCTTACGAAATGACGAGTTAAAGTGTGCCATAAGAAAGGCTCTTAAGCGAAGGGGAATCTTATGGTAGCTGCAGAGCTTTCACCTGTCGTCTTTATTGAACATTTTTTAAAGTTCTCCTGCAAGGAATTATTTTGTGATTGACAGGGGCGGCTCCTCTGTAGAGGCGGAGGAGCGTTGCCCCACAGCCCAGCACCAGCAAATGATAAATATAATTATAATAACACAATGTTATCATTTTATAAATGCTGTCTGAGCTGCGCAATGAGAATTGGGTGGGTGGGGCTAGGCATGTCAGGGAGGAGGAGTAGTGTGCACTTATAAGTCTGCATGTCAGTTTGGCCGGCTGTCTTAGGCTGGCCAAACAGACATGCATACTTTTATTTCCCCAACCCAATGGGTTGCACAGTCAGGTTGGAGAAATGCCACAGGCTCCAATGCACTGTCTGAGCGGCAAACGAGGCCGCTCAGACCAATACTGGGGCTGCTCTCATAGCATGAGAGCAGCTTCTGGATTGGGTGGGGTGCCTGTGCCTTGAGGGCCCATCCCCTTCCGGTCTGTCGTGAGGAGCAGCAAGGCGGCTGGCAGCATCAGCAGGAGCAGAGCAGCAGGTAATTCTTTTTTTAAAAATATTATTTCTCCTCTCCTCCCCAACGCCCTCCCCCCCCCTCTCGCGGCTGTTCTATCACTTTAGATAGGGGGTGGCTGCCAATGGTGATATAACAGAAAATTACACTATCAATTGGTTATTGTTAAATAATACATCAGAGCCAGAAATCCCTTTATTAAAGCTGTCTCTAATTTCCTTAATACAGTTCAGTTGTCACCCCTCTAGTTGCCTGTAATAATGAAAATATATATTTCCTCAATTGTATTACCATTGACTTGTGATATCACAATGGCTACTTCCAGAGCCAGCAGCCACGGTGAAAGGCAGATCACAGAGCATAATTACATCTGCAGTCTAAACCAGGTAAATGGGCTCTGCTCTTCTTCTTTCTAAAACGAAAAAGTGATCAGCATAAAGGAGACATGTATGGCAACATGAGTATTTATTTCCAAACTATAGGTCATTACAGGAAAGATAAAATCTCTACATGTTTCTACACAATCCGAGCCACAGGCGTTTTTTTAGTCAGACATATTTTAAACTGAATCTAATATTTGTTTGCTAAAGTTACCAACTGCTTTTGGTTTTTATTATTTTGATCTGCAATGAACACAAAAGAGCAAGAAACCAAAGAATTAAGTGGTTTGTGGGACAGACGATGGTGTGACCATTTGTTATAAGGAATAAAGTACCTCCTACCCACATTCAGTCATCTTATAAAGAAACTCAGACCTCGTCCTCTTTCTCCTAAATGGTCACTGGACTCCTCAGTGACTTGCACTATCCTTGTAATGTATGGCAGGGGATATTTATCCCATCTATTGTTGCAAAAGTAAATACTGCAGTCATCCTTAAATGCCTAAATATTAAAATCAAAATGTCTGATAAAAAAACTTCAATGAATGGTCTTAACTTGAAGAAGTGACGTCATACCACCCAGATTTGGAAAATTAAAATTATCTTTCAGTTAAACAAAGAATCAGTCATTGGAGTTTCAACAGCTCATAGACTTGGTGTCCAACAAGCAATTACCAAAGATATGACCAAACCTAAAATTGCAAGCTTGCTACCTCATGATCATGTAAAACAGATTCTTCAGACTGCTAAACAGCATGGTCCCCGCCTATACAGAGGGCAAAAGATCTCCGTATCTGCAGACTTCTGGCAAGATACTAATGGTGTACATTTATTAGAGCATCCTGAGCCCATTATGAAAAAAGATAAATATTGGGTTCAAGATAGCTTCACTAAGCATAGGCAGGCCATTAGCGATCTAGTGGAAGTGGCTAAACCCTTGGTTAGAGATGACTACATAATCCAGACGTCACCTGCGATTGCTCCCTATTTACTCTTTGTGGCAAAGGTGTATGAGAGAACATTATTGGCTAGATTTAGGTTAGGTTCCAAACAATGGCTGATATGTTTCTCATTAGGGCAATACTCTACTGCAGATATTGGTATTTGCCCATGTGATGAGCAATTAAGTCAATCCTTGTTGCATTTAGTTTTTTTTGTAGTTATTACTTGCCGTTTAGAAGGAGGTTTTTATTAACTTTGTGGAGAAGGTATAAATTCTCTAAGTGTAAAGCCGCCCTACTCTTTTTACAGCAACTCAATGACTATGACATGTGTTACCTAGTTGCTTGCCTTCTGAAGAGCATTTTAACTCAAAGGAGGAGTATGCTGTTTTAAATATAGTGTTTGCGTATATAATTGCACTATGTGATGCTGGTTTTCACTATGATGATGGATTTTGATTTATGTATTTATAACTTCCCCAAGTTGATGTTATGTAACTAATTTTATCAAGGAGGATAACGTCAATTTAAATATATTGGTAGTGAGTTTATTCGTATTATATGCTGCTAGTTACTCATTAAGCAGCTGAAACTAGATCTACGCACTTTTATCCCCTCCAAGTGGAAGTATTTTAATGTATTTTATTGTGGCTATTTTAATGTTTTCTTTACAATTCTTTGTCTTTTTATTGTATGTTTTTATCTGTTTATCTTTTATGATCTGCTTTTGGAAGATCGAATAAAGATTGTTATTGATATTATTGATATTGAACCAATGTTATACGAAATACGTTCCTGGCTCTTCTCCCTTTGCTCAAAGAAAGGACATCAGACCTAGGTTCCTTGACCCTGCTGTCAAGATTATTACTACTGTTGCAGGAATGCCATGACTCATTGTTATGAACCGTCCCTTTGAGGGAGGTGGGATGAAATACCCGAGGCTGCTGTGTACCACATACAACCCTGGCCACAACTTAAGGTTACGTAATGCTAATGTAGTTGTGTGAGTTCATCTTAATCAGCAAGATCAAGGAGGAACGCCTATCAAAGTTCTCATGCAACATCTCTGGAACTTAGGGCCATATGTATCAAGCCTTTTTCCCGTTCGCAAACGGGCCGATTCTCAGAATCTGCCCGTTTGCGAATGAGTAAAAGCCTTTTGGGATGTATCATCCCAAAAGGCCATTGCAAAATAGAGAATCGTAAAATTTGCGATTCTCTATTTTGCGAATGCAATTAAGGAATTGCAAATTGCGATTCCTTAAATGCAATTCTGGAAGCATCAGAAATTTGCTATTTAGCCTTAAGGAATCGCAAATTGCCACCAACTTCAAGTTGGTGGTAATTTGCAATATTCTAGAAAAAAGCACTTTTTTGCTTTTTTCAAAGTGCCATTTGGCGCACATACATGCCCTTAGGGCATGTATGTGCGCAAATTTGCACACATGCATATTTCAGGGGTGCAACAGGGTGTCCTTTTGGCACCCTTGCAACCTTGAAATTGCATTCTCAATTTGCGATTCTCTAATTGGTAATCGCAAATTGAGAATGTCTTCCCATTCATTCCTATGGGCCTCCTAGCCCATAGGAATGAATGGGAAGGTATTCCTTATTTGCGAATCTCAATTTGCGATTCGCAAATAAGGAATATGTAGGATTCGCAAAACGTTTAGCAAATCCTACATACATTGCATTTTGCGATTCTCTAAGTGCGATTCGCTAAAAATCGCAATTTGAGAATCGCAAAACTCTTTTGATACATATGGCCCTTAGTGAATTCACCTGTGAATAATATCCCAAAAATTCTGCCTTTTAAGAAATCGGTTCAAAAGAAGCATTTGGATTATTCAAGGAAGCATTTGGATTACATTCTACCACCTTGGGGTCCATGTTCCCTTTCACGAAAGAACCTGACAACTCGGAAAGGTGTCCTGCACTCGCAGAGGTCACACCAAACATGACAGGTGACTGTGGTTCATCAAGTACTCCATGCATTCAGAATCTGGGTGCAAAAAGAGCAAATAAACATAAACCTCGTTCAAATCGGACGTACTCGGCAAACAGTTCATCTTGTTCAACATTGACGTTTTCTTGCAAATTATTGTTTTATTGGATAGAAATGGAACAGACTCCAGTTTCTGCAGTGATGCTTTCACTCTTAAAGCATGCAGTAATATTAAAAACTGTAACTTTCGCTCAACATACACAGTGCAATCTTGAAATCATTGTATGTACCCAATAAGAAATACGATTGTATGGTAAATGTTAACACAGGGAAGCCAATTCTGTTATGATTAAGAAACACACATGGCTCTCTAGTTTCCATGATTATAGCTTTTTGAATCACATGCACAAGATAGGGGCCAAAAATGAAAGTCGAAACCTGGCTCGTGGTGAATATAGTACATAGTTCTAGCTCAGGCTTTAACAAGAAAGGGAAAGTCCCTAATCAGGAGTTTGTATTAAGTAGGTGTATGGTTCTTCCAGATCAAACCAGATAACCATGCAGAAATAGTGAAGTCTTCATAGAGACTCTATTAATTGCTTGATCTATGTGAAGCACTGTGGGGCATATTATCAAGGGCTTTATCGCCGCTTTAGCGGCACTTTTGCCGCTAAAGCGGCAATATTTTTAACGCCCTATTAGCAAGCTGTCGCTAACAGGCGTTAGCGACAGCTTTCAGGCGTTAGCGGCCGGGTTTTACATCGCCTTGCATGTCAGCGATAATTATCGCTAATGACATGCAAGGTAGGCGTTCCCCACTAAAAGCGACTGTAAACAGTCGCTAACACAACTAACCCCTATTAACAAGGCAGGCGAAGCGATGAAATAAATCGCGCTAAGCGTGTTTATCGCTAGATTTTAACACCTGCTACTGAGGATGACTTACCTGTTTAAAGTATAGGAGGTGGATTGACAGGCTGAATCCATCCTTGCGTTAATGCGAGAATATCGCTGCTTTTCCAGCGATATTCTCACATTTTGCCGCTATCGCTGGAAATTTTATCGCTATGGAGATAAACCTTGTTAATAGGGTGTTATCTCAGCGATATTTTCCAGCGATAGGCGGCGTTAAAATAATTCGCGCTAAGCGCGGTTAGCGATAAATATCGCTATTCCTTGATAATATGCCCCTGTATTTCTTACATAGTTCTGTTGCATCTTACAATCCCTGTCTAGATATTGAATCTAAGAAACCTAATTTGCTCTCAATCAATGCGTTCAAGATCTAATGTGGAAACCTTTCATTGTCCAACTCCTCCAGGGCAAAGACTGGATTCAAGATGGTTCTTAGTGCTAAAGGTCACATGGGATTGTGTACTTGCTCTGGATTTCAATTTTTTTATTAAAATCTTTATGCAGGGCTTCATGTCTTTGTTGTACCATTTAAAATACCTACACAAGGTAAAAGTGCAAAACGTCGGGGTGGAGCCAGGTCTTATGTGTGCTGACCGCGTCTTAGAAAGGATTTGCCCAGTCTGACTTTTAGAATGCGTTATAGGTCATCCTGATATCATTCTTCATAACGGGAACATAATATATTAGTCTCTCTCACCTTCAGTGATTCTGCAGCCTCTCAAGTATTTCCCCACTGGGGCAAAATGCTGATCGAGGGCCGAAGGCGCTACCGGCCAACTGAGGAGTGACTGCGACCATCTGTGTTACCTGCCTACATTCATCAGACCTAAAGGGTTTCTCTTGTAGTCAGGAAGGTTCTGGTGCTGCCAGAGCAGCTACCAGGGTCTGGAAAGCCACCTCCAAAGTACCAGGACCTTGCACCCTGTCCTCGTAGTGGGAGCGCTAGAGAGGAGCTCAAAGTAGGAAGGGCAAGGTGCAGGTGGTGTACTGAACACTGCAATTAAAGAGCAGTTAGTGGCAGAGCTCTTCAGGGATATGAACATTGTACTGAGGATGTACCGGGGAGCGTCTGTCATCTTGAACTAGGACCCACATCTGATCTTGTCACCACAGAGAGCAACTGGGCGATGCATTCTCTACAGTTTCCCTAATTTTTCCTGCTCTACACGGACACCCTCTGCAGGGCACTGCCTTCAAAGCAGGCATTTGTCCTTATTGCTGAGTGCACAATTGGAGATGGTTTGATTGCAACATAGCACCAGAATGTCACTTCTACTGCTGCCTATGGGCTCCAATAGTTGCTAGTATTGAGGAAACATAAGTTATAAGATGGCATACTCCTGGGTTGCCCCCAAACAACTGTATCATTTTGGTTTTTATGTTTCTTCTACTGTTTGTATATGCTACTAGGGAAGCCATATAGGCAGCTTCTCTTCTCAGAAAAACTTAAGAAACACACATGGCTCTCTAGTTTATATGATTTACAGCTGTTTGAATCACATTCACAAGATATGGGCCAAATATGAAAGTTGAAACGTGGCCCGTGGTGAATATAGTACATAGTTCTAGCTCAGGCTTTAACAAAAAAAGACATTCCTTAATCAGGATTTTCTATTAAGGAGGTATATGTTTGTTCCAGATCAAACAAGATAGCCATGCAGAAATAGTGAAGTGTTCATGGAGACTCTATTAACTGCTTGATCTATGTGAAGCACTGTATTTCTTACATAGTTCTGTTGCATCTTACAATCAGTGTCTAGCTATTGAA
>CAWUFW010026985.1:0-29611 GCA_963921515.1 Calotriton arnoldi | reverse complement strand
ACAAACAACACCCATGGGGGCTGAGACCGTCAACAGTCATCAATAACACAATGACAGAAGTGACCATCAGAATGCAGACCCACATATTTGCACCAATGGGCACACAAATGCAGATACCCTGTGGAGACAGCAGATGTGAGGTGAACAGATACCATACCATGGCAGCAATGGGACACACAAACCATGATCACTGTGCTGACCGATGACCTAGGAGTCCCAGGGACAGCAGGGGAAACACACCAAACAACATACAGCCAATGGCACACCCAAGATATGCCAATGCAGTGGTGCAGATGCACAAACACAAACAGGCAGACCAACACTGTCATCATACACAGCAGGTGAGGGGTGGGGGTGCCAGTGTCCCCAGGCAACAACACAACACATGAGGAGAGCTGAATACCAATCATACAGATGTGCATACACTGCCACACTAAGGTAACTCATGGATCCAAATCCCCTATGTGGGCAAGCAGGCATTGACAGGTGAGAGGGAGCACAAAACACACATGTCACACAGGCACGTAGGAACAACAACTGACACAGCAAGTCACAGACACACCACAGCACCACCCCCAGGGCCCCCACAATGTGGTGACCCTGGGCTGAAGAAAAATACCACTGTGATGACAAAGCTAAATGTCGTTCACACTGTGAACCACAGTCAGGTGTCCTGAGCAACTAACTACCATCACACCTACACAAGCACAAATCAATCAGCATGGCCAGTAAGCCAAGGCCAACATGGAGGCAGGGGACTAGCCGGGCAACAACTCTCATCTGCACACACTCAAGACCACACCCCTCGACCTCCAACAATGTGCAGCAGTGAAGTACACATGCACTGGTGACATTGCACATGCACCCATTACTATTCCAGGGTGGTGGGTGGGAACCAAGGTGTAGAAACACATCACACATGGACACTCAACAAGACTCCTGAATGTCTGACACACTGCACACTACGCTGTACATGGACATGACGGCAATACCACACCGACCAATGGGATCCCAGCCACAGTCACACACCAATGAAGAAGCCAAGGTCACCCACAAAGAACACACATAGACAACAACCAACATTGCAGCCCGGACCCTAAGGAGTGCCAGCAGTCACACACACAACGTGTCACAATCACTGAAAGATAACACAAACTGGAAATCACATGACAGGGGCAAACAACAAGTGCCAAAGGGAAACCTGACTGTGACCCATCTGCGTCAGCACACAAACTCTGCCCTGACAGCAAACACACCTATGGGTGACACCCTGATGACCAGTAATGTGCCATGCACCCACATCACAGAGAACACAGGGAGAAGACTTTGGGGGAACATAGCTCAAGTCAGCAAGCATCACAAACAGGTACAACACTAGGGATCACAGCATGCGCAGATGAATGGAAGTGAACACACAGACATGCACATACAACACACACCTTGGGCGCAGGCAATGTCACACGTGTACACACTGCCATGAGGGGACTCCACTCCTGTGTGAGGAAAGCTGTGCCATATGTTGCCTCAGTAGGGCCCCATCATGTCAGCTGAGCACTTGGTCACACAATCAACAATTAGCACCAAATGAGGGCTCCCATCACATCAGCCTGGTCATGGATGTGCCAACGGAATCATCAGCACAGATCCAACACACTTGTATAGCAATGTTGCACTGACTACACGGATGAGTCCCTCCCCATTGATGCCCAAACCTGCATGTCCACTGGAGATGGCAACACGGTCAGGGAAGTAGACAAATGCAACGATGGCAGGCACAACAGATGTGCAGGGGTGGAAGCCACAGATATGAAATTGCCAATGTAAGTAGGAAACCCATTGCCAAATACTGAACACATGACACCCTCAGATGCTGCTATTGATGACATGGATACACCACATGATAGGACACATTCCCCCTGGACCACATGGGTTCCTGCACAGTAACACTTCATAATCATGAGACCAGATATCACCATCACTGCAGCAAGGGCATGGTTAGCTGCACCAACAACATGTACATCTGAAGCATGAGCACTAGAGAAAAGAAAGTTGCTTTATTCAGCATATGTGTTGAGGCCAAACGAAGTCCTGAAAAAAGAGCAAAGGCCAATGGCCAGTCCATTGTCAAAGTTCAAACAGGGTGACACTGGCAGATGTCACCCTACGCATGCCTGCACAATACCAGGGACAATCCACTAGGAGGGGCAACCGGGGGGCAGGCCAGGCACCGCAGGGACAGGATCAGGGCTCACCAGGGGGAGTCAGGGAAGGGGTGGTGGGTGCTGGAGAGCCACTGACAACTGCAGTGGAGGTGTCTGACATGGTGTGTGCCGGCACAACTGGGGGGCATGACACAGATGTCGTGGGTGCCGGCACAACTGCAGTGGACCCTGCAGATGGGGTGGACAGGTCCGCCACTGCAGTGCCCAAGTCAGACAGGGCGGTAGTGGACTCCACTGCAGTGCCTACCTCCAGGGGAGGAGAATGGGGAACAGGCAAGGTGGGTTGGACAGAGGGGGGGACACCCTCACCACATCAGTGGCACAGACAAGCGCAGCGGGGGGTGTGGTGCTGGGAGAGCAAGTGGCAGGGGGAGAAGGCCGGAGCATCTTGGGGATGGTATATCTGTGGGTGGGGGAACCTGGGGCAGGGTGTGGTGGGGGCACCTGTGCAGTGGGGGCCTGAGGGATGGAGGACGGAGACCTTGTGCCTGAGCTGCAGGGCGGTGGCGGGGTCTTGCTCTTAGCACTCCGGGGGGACTTGCGGGTGGGGGCCTCAGTCCGTCTGCGCCTGGGGGAGGGTGTCCGGGGGCGAGGGGCACTCTGCTCCGTGTGGGTGGGCTTCCTCTTCCCCCGGGATGCTGGAGCAGCTTCATCGGTGGGGAAGAGGCCGAGGTCACAGAGGAAGAGCTGCTGTGACTTTGGGGTTGCAGGTGAGGCAAGGGAGGGTGCTTTGGAGGGAGAGGGAACTGAGGACTGCGCAGTGCATGTGGATGCGTGTGTGTGTTCCAGGGCCCCATCCCCTGTGAGTCTGGCTTCAGTCCCCTGAATGTGCGTGCGTGTGCGTTTTGTCATTGGCGTGTGTGTCAGTGTGCTGGATGTGTGTGTGCTGGTGTGTGCCAGTGTGTGTGTGCCTGGGATGGGTAAGGTGCTGGGGAGTGTGGATGGAGCAGAGGCAGGAGGGGTGAGGGACCGTTTGAGGAGGGACACTGCTGCCGTCAGGGAGGAGTCCATGGACCTATTGCCCCTCTGTAGGTCAGACATGCCCGATGAGATGCCCTCCATGAACGACACCAGCTGAGTCAACAGCGCGGTGTGCGCATGGAGGACACTCAGCATGGCTGTCTGCCCTACATGGAGCTGGCGAAGGAGGTACACAGACTCCTCACTCAGGGCAGCAGGGGACACAGGGGCAGGGGTGCGGTGCCTGGCCCAAAGGAGACACGCTCCCGGACATGGGAGCCTCCACGGACCTGGGGAATGGGAGCCGATGGGAGGGCGGTGGTGGTGCTGGTGGTGGCGGGGACAGCAACACTAGCTGGGGTGTGGTGGCTGCTGACACCCGCCTCCACAAGGGAGTCATCCTCCGAGTTGCTCTGGTCCTCAGCTGAGGTGGATGCTGCTGAGGACTCCTCGGTGTGGCTCCCCTCGCCCTCCGTGCCACTGGGTCCCTCCGACCACTCCTCGGCTGCTGACCCAGTCTGGCTCTCCGGCTCCTCCTGGTCCGTGGAGCTGTCCCCTTCCGTGGCCGTGGATGTATCTGCAAACAATGGGGAAACAGACAGACATCAGTCACCTGCACATAACGCACACACCACTGTGAGCACAGCACATCACAGAGCAAGCCCTGGCATCATTAGTTGTACATTGCTAAAAGTGCACTAATTGAACAGGAGAAGTCAATTGTCAGTCTGATGCCAAGCATGGCACTCACATCCCACATGGCCTTGCACCCATCTGTCTGGTGTCTGTTGGATTGCAACACCCCAGTGTTGACACATGCACCAAGTACACAGTAGTTGGACAGTGCAGAGGACACGGTGTGGACACATCACAGCTCTTGCCACTGAGTCAGTACAGGTTTACGGATGTAAGGGATGCCCAGAGTCAAATAGGAAATGCATGTGATGCATACCAGCGACAGACACCATGATGCACCCATGTCCTGATAGCCAGCGCCACTATGGTGTGCATGTAGCACATGTCACTCCCCTGCAGGATCACCAATCAGTAGACACATGCCATGGCGGAGGCATGACTGCAAAGTCATACATCACTGTCTCAGTGATGTATGACTTTGCAGCCAGACAACAACACTCTGCACTGTGTCACAATAGTAGGTCATGGGGAATGCAAGTCCTGGAGCTGCACAAGTGCACATGTACATCCCCCCACAACACATCCTCTTAACCCTCATCTGTCCAGGTCATACCTATTGGACATATGGGAGACCTGTGACACTACCCTCTGAACCTGAGCCCCTCACACTCTGCTGTGCATGGGGAACAGCTACCTGAACTTCACATTTACATGCCCCAGTCTGCATGGGCAGCTGATCAGACACCTATGTGTCACACAAGTATCGTCTCCTATGGTCACATCTCCAGTGGCATGCTGAGCCCCTACCAAGAAACTCCACAGCAGTCCTGGCGACTAATCCACAGCACACTGACACAGAGGCAGACACCTGAGGGGCAAATCACTGTGCACAATGTGTCCACTGATACACGGGAGTGGGAGTACAGAGTGTATTGTATGGCCTGGAGTAGGCATGACTGTCCAGCCCCACATT
This sequence comes from Calotriton arnoldi, assembly GCA_963921515.1. Classification (NCBI taxonomy): domain Eukaryota; kingdom Metazoa; phylum Chordata; class Amphibia; order Caudata; family Salamandridae; genus Calotriton; species Calotriton arnoldi. The sequence goes on along the minus strand of CAWUFW010026985.1, from coordinate 24,820 downwards.
AATGAGGGATGAGCCCTGGACTGTAGGCAGCTGGCTAAGTATGTGTGACACACGTCATATACATACTCCTGGGGCCCAAACATTGTTCCCACCCGCAGCATGGGTGTGTGCCAGGTACCCCAGCCACATGTGGTGGATCAGCTCAGCAATTGGACCACAGATCAAAGTAACACGCTGAATACATGTCAGAATACAGGCATTGTGTAAGCAATGGACCCACCCATGATGCCCACCACAGAGTCAGGGAAACAGATGCTGTCTCCCACCTTGAGTCAAGCAAACTGCAAGGACACAGTCCTAAGTGACAGGATTCCCTGCATGTAAGGGCCACACCTGGGTATCAGATGAGGAGTGGGCAGTGCACAATAGAGGGACATGGCTCCTGGACAACATGACTGCTGTACTGTGGCAGTTCAACCTGGCCCGAGGAGGGCACATAACATGTTAGACAGAGTACACAGTGCAGTCTTTGACTCACCCCCTCCTTGCTGCTCTCTGGCCTTCAGCTGCCCATCCAGGTCTGGAAAGACCACCGCCAGGATCCTGAGCATGTGGGGGGTCAGGGTCCGTGTTCCGCCCCTCCTGCGAGGAGGCGACAGCTTCAGCTGGACCCGTGCAATCCTCCGGGTCCAGCCCCGAAGGTCCTGCCACCTCTTTTGGCAGTTGCGGATCCGGCGCTTGTAGACCCCCACGGACCGGACAGCCCGGACGATGTCCTTCCAGATCTCATGCTTCCGATGGGCAGAAGCCTGTCAGGATGACAAAGTGATAAGGACATTACTACACATGCAACATATCCGTGCATGACACAGTTGCATATACATGTCGCAATCACAGGGGCACATGGTGTACCCAGGCAGTGCACGGCTGCCCATGGACAGTTTTCCAGAAGTCACTACATGGTATCATAGCATGGGGAGTAAAACCCTGTTCAGAAGCACTGTCACTGCACCATACCTGTCCAGTGCAAGTCACTACACACTATGGGGGGTGACAACTACTCAGTGAGCCTGCTAGCCAGTGGTGTGCTGACTCTCAGCCTTGCTAGTCAGACAAAATGCACATTCAGAAAGGCAGTGCACAGAACACTCACCTGCTCCCCTGGTGTCCCATACAGCTTGCTGTACTGTGGAAGTAGGCTGTCCAGCAGGGCCTGGTTCTCTTCAAGGCTGAAGGCTGGGGCTCTCTCCACAGTACGTGCCATTGCAGGGTCCAGAGGGGCAGAGACAGCAGCAGTGCAGTGGCAGATGTCGTCCTGGAGCATGTAGTGCAGGCAAGTGGGCTCTCAGGGGAACATGCAGCAATATATATGTGCTGGAGAGGCAGATACTGTCCCTTGTGTCCAAAGTGATAGGTCCAAGTCGTTTGCATCTTCTGAATCTGGCCAATCCATGGAATAGCAGCACCAAAACACGCCCACAGCATCCTTCAAAATTTCAACTTCATGACATACATGATTTTGCAACATTGTTGTGGGTGACCAACTGATTTTCCAGCAACCGACTCGTTCGAATATTCGAAAACGCGTCCGTTGCCAGGCAAGCCCATTGTCAATGGGTGCGCACCGATCGGTCCATTGAGGTACAACGCGCACAGGGGTACAACGCGTACCCGCACACATTGAATGCAATGGGCCGGCCGGAGGCACCGATCGGTCCATTGCAGTACAACGCGCACAGGGGTACAACGCGTACCCGCACACATTGAATGCAATGGGCCGGCCGGAGGCACCGATCGGTCCATTGCAGTACAACGCGCACAGGGGTACAACGCGTACCCGCACACATTGAATGCAATGGGCCGGCCGGAGGCACCGATCGGTCCATTGCAGTACAACGCGCACAGGGGTACAACGCGTACCCGCACACATTGAATGCAATGGGCCGGCCGGAGGCACCGATCGGTCCATTGCAGTACAACGCGCACAGGGGTACCACGCGTACCCGCACACATTGAAAGCAATGGGCCGGCCGGAGGCACCGATCGGTCCATTGCAGTACAACGCGCACAGGGGTACAACGCGTACCCGCACACATTGAATGCAATGGGCCGGCCGGAGGCACCGATCGGTCCATTGCAGTACAACGCGCACAGGGGTACAACGCGTACCCGCACACATTGAAAGCAATGGGCCGGCCGGAGGCACCGATCGGTCCATTGCAGTACAACGCGCACAGGGGTACCACGCGTACCCGCACACATTGAATGCAATGGGCCGGCCGGAGGCACCGATCGGTCCATTGCTGTTCAACGCATCACTGTACATGTGACTGGCATATGTCAGCATGCCTGTCTCAGATGGACATATGCCAGCCACAGATAGCTCCCAGGGAGTGAGGGGCACACCTACATCACGACAGCCTGTCCACACCTTATCATGAAGGCATGTAAGGCTGCATTTCCTATTGTGTGTATGTTGGTGTACATGTTGTCCTGTGGGTGTCACCTGTGGGCAGCCACCCCCAGGCTGTGCACGTGTTCATGGGGACAGGATCCTGGGTGTTACGTGTACGTGACCACTGTGATGTGCAACTGTTCATATCTGTGCATGTGCCATGGTCACATTTCACAGTGGTGTTTGTGTATGTCATGTCACATACCCCGTGAGTCCCATGTGGGACGGTATGTTTGAGCCAGGGTGTCCCAGTGGCACAATAGTGATGGCCCTCCACAGTCTTTGTGCATGTAGTGTTTACAATGTCTCTGATTTCATGTGCACAATGGGAGACAGTCTCCACATCCACGTTGTGTGTGCATGGACTCTGATGTTGTGCGTGTGTGTCACAGACGTCCATGGCTCTCCTGCCATGGCAAGTGTGGCCACTACCTGTGGGGGTCATGTTTGTTTTGTTGTGGTGTACACATGATACTCCAGGTGATGCCAGTGTCCATGTGGCATTACAGGGTCCCTGGGAATGTGCCTGTCGTTGAGCTGTGGTGCCTGGGGCACATCTGTCCTCACATGTCACTGGGGGGTGACTGTGACACAGCATCATGATATCCAATGGGCCAACCTGGGCCAAATTGATGCCACCTGTAGGACCGTGTTGACAGATGTTGGCCATGTATGTACCATACATGTCGTTCCGGTACTGCACACTTCATGTAGTTGTGCCTCATGATGATGTATGTTGGGATCTTGAGTGTGTTCAATGCCGCATATGTGGGGTGACTGACGATCTTGCTTACTTCTCCTCTGCACTGCAGGGCTCCTGCTGTCCATCGGCCATTCCCAGACCTGGCAACGATGGTGGAACGGGACAGCATCCGACGGTACCGCTTCACCAGGCAGCTGATTGAGGATTTTGCAGTGCAGTTGTCCCCACATTTGCAGCCTGGCCGGCCGTATCCTACAGCGCTGACCCCCAAGGTGAAGGTGATGGCAGCCCTACACTTCTTTGCCACCGGTACCTTCCAACATACTGTGGCGTCTGCTGGTGGGATGTCACAGACCATGTTCAGCCGTGTGCTCCGCGATTTCTTGGCGGCAATGTTGCTCTTCCTGAACCGGTACATCTATTTCCCTAGACTGCGACGACTCACTGACGTGAAGAGTGACTTTTATGCCCTGGGGAGGATGCCGCATGTCATTGGCTCCATTGATGGGACACATGTGGCTTTGGTACCACCACAGGCCCAGGAGCAGGCCTACAGGAACCGCAAGCACTACCACTCGGTCAATGCACTGGTGGTGTGTCTTGCAGACATGACCATCACACACGTGTGTGCCCGTTTCCCTGGTTCAGCACACGATGCCTTTGTGATGAGGAGTAGTCGCATCCCCAGGTTGATGGCACAGATGCAGAACCAGCGTGCCTGGCTTGTCGGTGTGTACTGACTTTGTGCCATTGTGTGTGATCTGATCTGTAGTATTCCGCCCACTTTTCCAAGTCAGCTGATGTGCACTTGTCTGTCCGTAGGTGACTCGGGATACCCCAACATGCCGTGGTTGCTGACACCCCTCAGGAACCCTGTGACACCTGCCCAGATGCGCTACAATGAGGCACATGGTCGGACCAGGAGAGTGATTGAGCGGACCTTTGGTCTCCTGAAGAGCCGCTTCCGCTGCCTGGACAAGACCGGAGGGTCCCTCCCATATGCCCCTGCGAAAGTGTGCAAGATTATCATCGTCTGCTGCATGCTCCACAACCTGGCAGTGCGGAAGGAGTTGCCTCTCATCCAGGATGACGATGACCAACATCCGCCACCTGTGGAGGATCCTGGCCTGGACCACGATGCCAGTGACGATGATGATGATGATGGTGATGGTGATGTCCGCACACAGCTCATCACCAACTTCTTTAGCTGAATGTGAGTATCCTGAGGTGTCATGTGAATGATGTGAGTTGGCATGATGTGTGGGTGGTGCTCTGGTGCTGTTGGAGTGTGTCCATGGGCTACTTGACAGGATGTGTGTTGCGATGTGTGGTGACAGGTGGGCTGTACTCCCCAACAGTGTTGACATGCTAACTTGGTTCTGGGTGGGTATCTTGTAACATGTATTGTGCATGAGTTTTGCTGTTCTGTCCTGTACTGCATTGCTTTTGACTGTGTGTCATTTCTGTCCTTCACAGGGTACTTTCAGATTCGTTTGGTCAACTGTGTCCACCGACGACGTGATTGCACATCCAGGCTGGTAGCTGTTGTGTCCCTACAGGTGATGTGCGCCACACCCATGGACTTCCTTCTGTCTACAGTTGTTGACTGTGTGCCCGCTACCAGGTGGGGTTACCTTGCATCTGTAGTGGTTACGGCATGTTGCTACTGTGTAATAAACCTGTGCTTCACTTAGTGATGTGCGTTGTCTGTGGTCACACATTTGACTGCCATTTGCTTACTGCACCTGTGGGCTACTTGACTACAACTGGGAATGGGTGTGGTGTCTGTGCATTGCACCGTCTTCCCTGGCAACATCAGTGTAGGCAATGAGTCAGATGGCCTAGGTGTGTATGTGTTGTGTAGCCCTGGTGGTGTGTCTCCCTCATATGTGTCACGTTGCCTGTACTCACATGCCTGTGTTGTCCTTGCTGTTGCAGTTCGCATACACTGTGTAATTTTGCAGTTCATCATCCCCATAACAGCACCCACGTTGGAATCACGACAGAGGCAAGTATGGTGTATTAGTGTGTTTATTGTGATAATAGTGCATAGGATGGATTGTGCTGTACATGAATCTTGCAATCCCAAGTTCCTAGATGAATAGAAAGTCCAGGTAGACAGGATCCCCAGTATCGGGGCCACAGTTGTCTGACACATTGTTCCAACTTGTACTCCCCATGCAATGTGTGGGAGTAGTGTTGCCATCAACAGGGTGAACAGTCTGTGCACAAAGGCGAAAATCCAGAACAGGTTCAGGCTTCCTGGGAGTTGCGCTTGGCCATCAGCCTCTCACTTTCCCCTCCTCGGACGACCCCTCTTCTTGGGGGGGGGCCCTCTAGTGCAGGCTGCTGCGGTGCAGGGGACTCTCCGCCAGAGTCCTCCTCCCTCCCTGTGGCAGTTGCAGTTTGTTCGGTACCAGATGTTGTTGGCACACAGGGAGGTGTGGACTGGTTGCTGTTCATCTGGCGGAGGCATTGTAAAATGTCCCTGTGCACCGCCGTCATCTCATGTAGTACATCCCACTTGGACTCCACGCGGGTCATGTGGGAGTCCACACGTGACATGTGGGAGTCCACACGTGACATGTGTGACTCCACGTGGGACATGTGGGAGTCCAAGCGGGCATGATGGGCAGCCTGCTGCTGTTTGATGTCTCTGAGGAGCCCCACTACCTGGCTGAGCTCTCCGGTGCTGGACTGGTACGCATCAGCTATGCGTACCAGTTGTGGGTCTTCATGCACACCAGCAACGTCTGCAAGCAGCGACCTCTGTCTCCCACCCCTCCCACCACCCCTGCTGACATGTGCAGTGTGTGCAGTTGCACGCACAGATAACCCTGGTCCACCTTGGGGGTTGGTGGTGGTGGTGGTGTCCATGGCCCCAGGTTGGTCCAGGGTCACTGCGCTGGTGTTGTTCCTTATTCTGTCCATGTCGGCAGGGATGGTATTCGTGGTGACAGTCGTTGGAGGGGTGGGTGCAGGGGGTGCAGCTGGTGGACCTGCTGGTGCTGCAGCTGGTGGTCCTGCTGGTGCAGCATGTTGACTTGCACCGGATGTGCCAGGTTGTTCTTCATCGTCCGAGGAGGACAGAGGCTGTACGACGCCAGTGAGCTCGGCATCCTCTTGAGCCTGGGACTGGGACTCCTCAGCGTCTGCTGCTGTGTCCCTATCATCACCTGTTTTTGGGAGACACAAACAATGTATGTCATGTTTCTGCAGGCATCAGTGGTTGACACACCTGACAGTTGTGACTGTGCCTCGGGGTGCGGGCCTGTACATTGTATTGTCCTAAGTCGTCACAGTCAGGGGTTGATATTGGTGTGGCACATTGTCCTGCATTATTTGGGCATTTCTATGTATTCTCTGGGGTGTGAACATGGTCTGCATTGATTGTGTTTGGTTGACAGCCAGACCTCCTTCCCACCCACCCACCCACCCAGTCAGTTATCCCACCATGGAACGTGCTTGCATTGCAGGGAGTGTAAGTTGTCTCTCAGGATGTCAGTCAGTGGTGTCCTGCTGTTTGTTGGTGCACAGTTGGCAGCAGGGCCTTGTGCTCCCCACAGCAGTAGCCAGTGTCAGCCATCTTGTGAGTCCTTCTCCACTCCCTGTGATGTGAGCATGGTTCAGGGTGGTGTTGATGGGACAGTTGTGGGGGTGAGCTATGTCTGTGACTGTGACTCCCATCATGCTATTGCCTCCACCCCACTTCCCAGCATTCCCATACTTACTTGCTTTTGTGGGGAGTTCAGTGTGTGTGGGTGTGAGGGCAATGGCAAGATGGCTGACAGTGGTGTCCTGCTGTTGGTTGGTGTGCAGTTCCCAGCATGCCCTTGTGCTCCCCACAGCAGTAGCCAGTGTCAGCCATCTTGTGAGTCCTTCTCCACTCCCTGTGATGTGAGCATGGTTCAGGGTGGTGTTGATGGGCCAGTTGTGAGGCTGAGCAATGTCTGTGACTACGACTCCCATCATGCTATTGCCTCCACCCTCCTTCACAGCATGCCCATGCTTCCTTCCTTTTGACTCTGCTTCCCTGTGGGGTGGGCTGGCTGTGCTGACAGGATGGCTGGGAGTGTTGTCCTGGCAGTTGTTTGGCTAAGAGTCCCAAGAGTGTCCCTGTGCTTCACACAACATAACCCAGGGTGGTGGTGCTTTGTGGGATCTTGTGTTAGGATGGAGGGCATTGCATTCTACCAGGTGGGTACTGTGGAGTTTGTGTTGGGGGGGGGTGTGAGGGGAGGTGCTGGTGACTATGGTCAGTGCTGCAAGTCCCCCTTCCCACCCAGCCAGCCAGATATCCCACCATGGAACGTGCTTGCATTGCAGGGAGTGTAAGTTGTCTCTCAGGATGTCAGTCAGTGGTGTCCTGCTGTTTGTTGGTGCACAGTTGGCAGCATGCCCTTGTGCTCCCCACAGCAGTAGCCAGTGTCAGCCATCTTGTGAGTCCTTCTCCACTCCCTGTGATGTGAGCATGGTTCAGGGTGGTGTTGATGGGCCAGTTGTGAGGCTGAGCAATGTCTGTGACTACGACTCCCATCATGCTATTGCCTCCACCCCCTTCACAGCATGCCCATGCTTCCTTCCTTTTGACTCTGCTTCCCTGTGGGGTGGGCTGGCTGTGCTGACAGGATGGCTGGGAGTGTTGTCCTGGCAGTTGTTTGGCTAAGAGTCCCAAGAGTGTCCCTGTGCTTCACACAACATAACCCAGGGTGGTGGTGCTTTGTGGGATCTTGTGTTAGGATGGAGGGCATTGCATTCTACCAGGTGGGTACTGTGGAGTTTGTGTTGGGGGGGGGTGTGAGGGGAGGTGCTGGTGACTATGGTCAGTGCTGCAAGTCCCCCTTCCCACCCAGCCAGCCAGATATCCCACCATGGAACGTGCTTGCATTGCAGGGAGTGTAAGTTGTCTCTCAGGATGTCAGTCAGTGGTGTCCTGCTGTTTGTTGGTGCACAGTTGGCAGCAGGGCCTTGTGCTCCCCACAGCAGTAGCCAGTGTCAGCCATCTTGTGAGTCCTTCTCCACTCCCTGTGATGTGAGCATGGTTCAGGGTGGTGTTGATGGGACAGTTGTGGGGGTGAGCTATGTCTGTGACTGTGACTCCCATCATGCTATTGCCTCCACCCCACTTCCCAGCATTCCCATACTTACTTGCTTTTGTGGGGAGTTCAGTGTGTGTGGGTGTGAGGGCAATGGCAAGATGGCTGACAGTGGTGTCCTGCTGTTGGTTGGTGTGCAGTTCCCAGCATGCCCTTGTGCTCCCCACAGCAGTAGCCAGTGTCAGCCATCTTGTGAGTCCTTCTCCACTCCCTGTGATGTGAGCATGGTTCAGGGTGGTGTTGATGGGACAGTTGTGAGGCTGAGCAATGTCTGTGACTACGACTCCCATCATGCTATTGCCTCCACCCCCCTTCACAGCATGCCCATGCTTCCTTCCTTTTGACTCTGCTTCCCTGTGGGGTGGGCTGGCTGTGCTGACAGGATGGCTGGGAGTGTTGTCCTGGCAGTTGTTTGGCTAAGAGTCCCAAGAGTGTCCCTGTGCTTCACACAACATAACCCAGGGTGGTGGTGCTTTGTGGGATCTTGTGTTAGGATGGAGGGCATTGCATTCTACCAGGTGGGTACTGTGGAGTTTGTGTTGGGGGGGGGTGTGAGGGGAGGTGCTGGTGACTATGGTCAGTGCTGCAAGTCCCCCTTCCCACCCAGCCAGCCAGATATCCCACCATGGAACGTGCTTGCATTGCAGGGAGTGTAAGTTGTCTCTCAGGATGTCAGTCAGTGGTGTCCTGCTGTTTGTTGGTGCACAGTTGGCAGCAGGGCCTTGTGCTCCCCACAGCAGTAGCCAGTGTCAGCCATCTTGTGAGTCCTTCTCCACTCCCTGTGATGTGCGCATGGTTCATGGTGGTGTTGATGGGACAGTTGGGGGGGGGGCAATATGTGTGACTGCGACTCCCATGATGCTATTGGCTACACTGACTTGGCCAGCATACACAGAATTCCTTCCTTTGAGTGGTCTTCACTGTGTGTTGGTGTTGTTGTGGTGGCTACATGTGTGGATGTGTGTGTTAGTTCTATTTGTGCCACTGCCTAGCTGTAGTTGTGGTTGTGTTTGTACATGTGTTGGCACAGTTGGATGTGACTTTTTTGATGGCATGTGTTGTGTTTATCTGACTGACATACACATTTTGGGATGATTCTGTTCTAGTTGCTGTGTAATTGCTATGAGTGCATGGTTTGACTCTCCCCTTGACAGTGATGTGTGTGTTTTGTGGCAGTTTATTGTGTACATTTGTTGTGTACTCACCAGGCTCTGGGATGTTCTCTAGTCCATATACGCTCACTGGCGGAAGGATGGCCCGCACCTTCTCCTCCCAGGGCCTGAGGTATATTGGCTTGGCAGGAGGGCCACTGCCGGTGTGTTGGCTGTTGATGTAGTCTATCTTCAGCAGGTCCCGTACCCTCCTGCGCACGTCATACCACCTGTTCTGGATGTCCGTCTTTGTGCGCCGACATGGTGATTGGGCGTTCACCCTGTTGATGATCCTCTCCCACATCTTGGTTTTCTGCGACATGGGGGTCTGTTGGACCAATGTGCCAAACAGCTGTGGCTCCACCCTGAGGATCTCGTCTACCAGGACTTCCAATTCACAATCTAGGAACTTGGGATTCTTCTTGGGGGGCATGGTGATGGTTGGTGATGGTGGGTGATGTGTGTGTTGGTGTGCAGGTGAGGGTGTGTGGGTGTGTGTTGTGCTGGGTGTATGTGAGGTAGGTATTTGTTGGTGTGCTGCTGGTGTGTGGCTTGTGTGAGGGATGAGCTGTGGGTGTGTGGTTGCTTTCTCTTGGGTGCTGGTAGTGGAATGGCATTTGCAAAGGCTCATGGTAGTGATTTGTGTCCTTTATATAGGTGGAGTTGTGGGTGTGTCTTTGTTCTCTGTCCCCACCCCCCCAGTATTTATTGGCTTGGTAATTGCTTGTTTGGCCTTTTTTTGGTTGATTTTTCCTTTGTGCTGTTTGTGTATGTTGGAAACGTTCTTGTGACCGAGTCGGACCGTGCATTGGTCTCGTACGGTGTTTTCCGTTTCGTTCACGCTGTGTTTGTGCAGTTTTGTATGCTGCGTACGCGTCGGTCGCGGTGTATTGTGTTGCTTCGGCTCGGTTTTGTATGCGTGTCGGTCGTACGGCTTGTCCTCCGTCCGACTCGGTCGTGTTTTTCGCGCCTTGCATCGTACTTTGCGGGTTGGAGTTGGCGGGTACGATTCGGTCGGATTTGTTCCGGGTGCGTGTCGGTCGGTTGGATTCGCGTGTTTTTCCGGCCGGATTGCTATTTTCCGAGCGGCTCGGTCGGTCGGCTTGGTTTCCTGACGTGTCGGTCGGATTTATCGCGGCTTGCATCGTACTTGGCGTGTCGGGCGCCACTGGTACGTGTCGGTCGGTATTTTTACCGGATCCGAGTCGGTCGGTGCTTTTTCCGGCCCGAATCGGAATCGGCCCCTCTGTGTGTATATGTTTTAGAAACTTACTTTATTAATTTTTATGGGGTCTAATAAGTAGGGTGCATTGTTTTAAAAGTGTATATTAATTATCATAATTTTCCAATATTTTACATTTATATTGTCTAATATTGTTATTTACTTGTTTACATATTTTTAAATTTATCATTTCTTTGTTTATTGTTAGTTTGGGGACGTAGGGTTTATTGAGGGATTCGTTGGATGGTATTTTGATTAATGTATATATTAATTTGCAGTAATTGACTAATCTAATAATTATGTTAATTTGTTCCTGAATTTTATTGTTTACCATGTTTAATATTTTAACTGATTCAATTATGAAATTATATGTTTAACATAAAAAATATATATTTTTAATTATTATTACGGGTTGTGGGATATATTGATTTAATAATGGGTAGTGAAAATCATTTTTAATTATTGTGACAGAGTTTAATAGTCTTCTTTAGGTTTCAGTGGTTTATCGGTGGGTTTGAGGGCTACTTTTTAGTTTAAAATGATTTATTTAATTATTTGAACAGTGTTTTAATATTCTGATGTATATTAATATTTTAAACTATTTCAATGATCTGATCTTTTAATACATTAGGAAATCCAATTGAAATTTAGTTTTTTATGTTTATTTACATGTCTGAAATGTTTTTAATGGGTCCTCGTATCATTTGCATGTAGTGAATCTACCTCCATATGTGTGCGCTTTTGACAGCGTTTCTTTGAGTGGAGTAAGAATAGTAATTCTGACACGACCAATGTATAGACTTTCCCCAACATTTGTTGGACTGAAGATAGCAGACTAAATTGCCACTCTCAGATATAATTTACCCAAATGTTTGTTGGACTAGAGATAGAGTAATATATATGAACCCCCCCACCCCAGAAACCCCCAATGTATGCACTTTTCCCAATTCTTGTTAGACTGGAGTTATAGTAATCTTTCCCCAAATATACACTTACCCCCGTGTTAGAATAGAGTAAGAGAAGTAATTCTGCCCCCCTCGCAAAATATGTACTTTCTTGAGTTTGAATAGTAAATCTAATCCTAACCCCGATGTATGTATTCTCCTCAATGTTAAACTGGATTTAGAACAGTAAAGTTGACACCCACACCCACTGTATGAACTTTCCTCATTTGTCTTACTAGAGTTACATTAGTAGAGCCCTTCGCACCCCAAATTTATGCATTTTTACCAATATTTGTTAGATTGGAGTTAGAATAGTAAATCTGGCCCCCTTTTTTCCCCCATGTATCCACTTTATTCTTTCTTTTTGGACTGGAGTTACATTAGTAAATCTGGCCCCTCTAATGTATGCATTTTCTCCAATGTTCGTGAGATTGGAGTTAGAATAGTAAATATGACACCCAATGTATGCAAGTTACTTAATGTTTGTTGGACTAACGCTAGCATAGGAAATATAACTTCCCTTAGTGTATGCATTTTCTCCAATGATTGTTAGACTGGAGTTAGAGTACCAAATTTGACACCACCCATGCATGCACTTTCCCAATGTTTGTTAAGTTGAAGTTAGAATAATAAATCTGACCATTACCCCCTAGGTATGCATTTTCTCCATCATTTTTCAGAATGTAATGTTGCCCCCTTGCTCAAATATATACTTACCAAACATTTGTTAGACTTAGTGCCTGATTTAAATCTTGGCGGACGGGATATCCCGTTCACCGAAATATAAATCCAATTGTATCCTATGGGATGTAAATTTCGGCGGACGGGATAGCCGTAACCGTTGTGAATGAGTAGCCCATTAGCCAAGATCTAATTCAGGCCCTTAGTGAGAAGAGTAAAAGTGACCTCCCCATGTACTTACCCTAGTATTTATTGGGATACTATTAGTATAGTAACTCTGCCCCTCCCAACACTGCATGCATTTTCCCTGATGTTTGTAGCTCAAGAGTTAGAATAGTGTACTTGAATTATTTTGTATTCGTTTTTTTATTTTTTTTTATTTGTGTTGGCGTTAGGTTACTACATATTGCTTTATTCTGCAAAGATTTTAAGATATTTTGAGCCTATTTATTTTAAAAGTATTTACTTTTTAATAATTGTATTTCTTATATTTATTTTTCTGTGTTTTGTTTTAAAAAAATGTACTATTTCTTATGCTTTTTTAAATATTAGTTTCTGTTATATATTTTCAACAGTAATTGATAATGATTTAATAAATGTAAAATATGGTATTTGCATAATAATTGCATGATTTATAATGTAATTCTGTTTTGTTTTATTAACTAATGCAACTATGTTAAATTTAAATGCATATTTAAGAATAGTTGTTTTAAAGTTAGCAAATTAGGGACTGATTTACAAAAGCACTGTAACTCATATTAATGTAAAGTTAAGTTTAACAGTGTTCTTAACTTACACCTCATCTTGCAAAGAGAGGTATTTTAAGAATTTCCAAAGATTTATGCTTATGTTAGTGCAATTCACAAAAAAGAGGCACTTACTTTAAATAAAGTGTATGGCAAATGGCACTAGTTATGCAAATGGTGCATGCAATTATTATTCCTGCAAATTTGTTCTAAAAATAGAGAATACATTTTCCCTATCACACCTTTGCTCTAAAAAAAGAAAGAATATTTGTTTCCATCAAACAAAAATATTTTTCAATGACCCGTCAATTTTTACTCCATGCACCCTATGAAATTTGGGTTGATTAGAATTCCCTCACACATAGGGGCCGATTACGATGGCGGGTGGATCGCCCCCGCCGGGCCGGCGGTGGCGATCCGCCCACCATCCAGACTGCAAAGACCCCCGCCATATCATGATGGCTGGGGGGTCCGCGGCGGACGGAAAGACTGTCCGCCGCTTTTCGGAAAACATGTTGGATATGGAGGCGGTGTCTGGAAGACACCGCCATCCATATTGCGATGCAGGGTGAGAGCAGCCTTTCCATGGCTGCATTGCCGCCATGGAAAGGCTGGCGGTTCCTGCTGTTGGGGGCCCGTAGCGGGCCCCCATATAGTTGGGGGGGTGGTGGGTGCACATGGGGGGTACCTATGGTACCCCCCTGCATTTGCATGTACAATGTGGCAGGCACCGCGCGGTGCCTGTCACGTTGTGCATGTAAAGGCACGACATGTCTATTTTACATTGCAGCGTGTGCTGCTTCCAGCACCGCCGCAATGTAAAATATATGGGATGCGCCCGCCAGTGTGGCGGGCGCATCCTAATGTGTATTGCGGGACCGCCACACCTATGGCGGGCGGTCCCTTTTGCAAATGCGGTGACAAAGTCCGCCCACCATCGTAATCGGCCCCATAGTCACCCAGAGTCACTCCAGCATTTTCCATACTATGTGATTAGGATAGGATTTTAGTCCGCCCGCCACCCTAGCGGTGCTGGGACCGGCCGCCAGATGTGCGGCGGTCCCGCACCGCTAATTAGGATGCGACCGCCACCCTGGCGGTCGCATTCCGCATACTTTACATTGCGGCGGGTGCTGCTTTAAGCAGTACCCGCCGCAATGCCAAAGTGTCATGTTGTGCATTGCCATGCACAATGTGGCAGGCACCGCGTGGTGCCTGCCACCTTGTGCATGGCAATGTAGGGGGGTACCATAGGTAGCCCCCAAGTGCAGCCCCCCACCCCCCTGGGGGCCCGCAACGGGCCCCCAAAGTGATTCCCCGCCAGCCTTTACATGGCGGCATTGCCGCCATGGAAAGGCTTTCACAACCATACATCTTTATATGGATGACGGTGCCTGCTAGGCACCGCCACCATATTAAGCCCCAGCTCCGCCTGGCCGGCAATCGGAATGATTGCCGACCGGCGGAAAAGCAGCGGACGCGCTTTGCGTCCGCCGCGATACCCCCTGCCATTATAATATGGCGGGGGTAAATCGGGTTGGGATGGCGGGCGGATCGCCACCGCCGGGCCGGCGATGGCAATCCGCCCGCCATCCTAATCACCCCCTTACTTTAGGGATCACATTGGCAATGAAAAAAGCAAATCAAAAACGTTTGTGAATTTGATTAACTTTAAGAGAGTAGGGTTGTTAATTAAATAATTAAAAATCTGATATCACAAAATATGAATACCCTTATCATTTGCATTATTCCGCCCAGCATTACCCATGAATAATGGGTGTATCGATTGGGTTACAATATGCATTTTTGGTAACACTGTTGTTATGCCTCATTTTTACACAACTTGAATTTGTCAATAAAGGTTGTTTAGGTAACTTACGTGTGGTTACATACTTTATATAAGAGTGACATTCACATGCATAAGTTACTTATCCAAGCATCTGTAACTTACACACACCTGCAGAATATGCCACTACCCACTATGCAATGGTGTAAAATATGTATATGTGCCTAATACCAATAATATTTAATACATTTAAATGAAATAATAGGACAAATGTATTTTAAATAACTTAACTATGATGTTGATTTCATCATCCGTACAGCCTTAAAAATACATATTGGTTGTTGTATAAAATATACGAGGATAAGTTGTCACATCGTAGCTATGTAATACAGCAAATTTAAACAAAAAAAGTCCTTACAAATGTATGTAAGAACACACATTATATATGATATTCAAGGATTTTTAAATCATTTTCAACTATATTTTTAAATTATTTAAAAATTTAAAAGTGGCACAAGTGAAGCAACGATGCACAAGTTACACATTTTCTTAACTGCAACTTAAGAGCTAAATCACACTTAACAGACCTGCAAGTCTACTTTTATCTATTGTAAATCATCCCCTATATCTTTATATATTATTTCTCATGTTGTATAATTTGTTTAAATATAATATATATTGTTTTAAATAATTGAAGGTATATATTTTTTTCTCAAGTTCTTTTTATTGAGCATTTTAGAGAACAAAGACATACAATATGGTACATTACATCTTTCCCATTAGCCATTTTGAAGCCATTGTGAAATTACAGTTGCATTTCGGTCTGGGAAGTAATCATACTTATATCCGCATATTCTTAGAGCTCAACTTTCTAGTAGAAGAAAAATAAATAACTGAGAGCCCCAAAACAACCCCCCTCCCATCTCCCACCCTAACCCAATTACCTCCCGTCAACGGTGACTAGGTGGTGTAAAAAAAGGGGAAAGTAAAAGAAGGGGGAAGAAGGGTAGCGGCAGGGATATCAGGCTCTAAGGGTTCTCTTCGGTACCTAGATAGGGAAAGATTTCCCCAGTGGACGCTCCAGCATGTGGTGTATGTGTGTGGTTGGAGGGGACATGCTTGAGTGGGTATGTTTATCTGTCTTCGGGGAGCTTCCATGTGTACCCATCCGGCCTTAAAACTGGAAGAGATAGAGTGCTCTAACTGTGGGGGGAGATGTTGTCAATGGTATACCCCTGGATAGATATGATACCAACCGGCCCCAGCTTCCCTCAAAGTTTTTAAAATGATCTCGAAAAATGTCTGCCATTCGTTCCATTATCAGCGCTTTCCACAATTGTGCCTGCCATTGGTCAGGGCTGGGGCGTCTTTTTTCTTCCAAGCTGCCACTGATGCTAGTTTGGCTGCTCCTAGGCACATCGACATCACCGCTTGGTCACCCTTTGTCTGGTTTTCTAAGGTCTCATCTCTTACTCCTAACAGTGCAAACTGCAGCGTGGTACGGATTGGGAAACCCAGAATTTCTTTGATTTGGGCCAGGATTTGTGACCAGAAGGGTCGGATTGTGGGGCAGTCCCACCAAATATGCCTAAAATCTTCTTGTAGGCAACAGCCTCTCCAACATAGACCAGAAGAGTCTGGGAATATTTTTTTAAGTCTTACCGGGTGTAGATACCAGTTGTAAAGTATCTTATACTGCGCTTCCCTCATTCCTATAGAATTATTATTTTTTGCTATATCTCTCCATAGTGTCTTCCACTGATGCTCTGACAACTCGCTCCCACTCATGGTTTCCCACAAGGTGATGTGTCTGGGTCGTGGAGAGTGTAGGGTGGAAAGTAGGAGTGCATATATGAAGGAGATAACTCCCTTCAAGGAGCCAACCCTCTTTACAAAGTTCTCTATCGGGGTAAGCTACATGGTGGCCGCTTCCCTCACCTCTGGTTGTAGTACCCAATGTTTAAGTTGGAGATAATGAAAATGTTCTGAAGCAGGGAGATTAAAGTCGCGTCGGCAGTTCTCAAATGTTAAGATGTCATAGTTATGAAATAGGTCAGACAATTTCAGGCAACCGCCTTTCCGCCATTCTTCAAATGGGCCAGGGTTGAGCGAGGGCGGAAATTACGGGTTAAAGTGGATCGGTGTATGCGGCGAGGGAAAAGACGTCCACTCCATCCTGCCCACTATAGCGTCCCACACTCTGAGGGTTGTCTGAGTGGGTGTGCTGAGGTACGCATTGTGAGGACGGTCCTTCATCGGCTTCCAGAGCAAGTCCCAAATGGTACGTCCCACTATGGCTCTATCCATATGCAGCCAGTGTTTGTCTGACTCTCGTAGTGACCACTCAGGTATCACCCGTAGATGTGCTGCTGTATAATATAACTCAAAGTCCGGTAATGCGACCCCTCCTGCGCTTCTGGGTCGTCTGAGTAGAACGAAAGATAGTCTTGCCCTCCCATTCTGCCATATGTATTGTGTGATTAGAGTGCGTAATTTAGGGAGAAAACCGCTGTCCAGACTTATGGGGAGAGCTTGAAAGAGGTATAGAAATTTTGGAAGCGCTTTCATCTTGATCACATGAATGCGACCTAACCAGGATAATTATAGAGGTTTCCATCGTCTAAGTTCTTGCTGTACCTGGTGAAGCATGGCTGGATAGTTGGCCCTGAAGAGTCCTTCCAGCATTGTCGTTATTTTGATACCTAGAGAAGTAATGTTGTGTTTGGCCCATTGGAATGGGAAATCAGTAACTAGGGATTCCACCTCTTTGTCTGACAGTGTTAGATTTAGTAGAGAGGATTTAGACGCATTGATATGGAAACTTGCTACTTCCTCAAAGGCCTGTAGCTCCTTCTGGAGTGCCGTCAATGAGGCTTGAGGCGAAGACAGTGTGAGCAGGACATCGTCCGCAAACGTGATTTTGTGCTTTGTCGACCCAAACTGGATCCAACATATCTCTTTTGTTTCTCTGATCCGGGCGGCTAGGGGTTCTATGCTAAGGGCGAAGAGTAGCGGGGATAATCGGCAACCCTGCCTCGTCCCTCTGCCTCGGGGAAACATATTGGATCACACCCCGTTGAGCACCACTCTTGATGTGGGATGAACATAGTTCGCCATCACCATTTTAATGACTGCTTCGCCAAATCCGAATATCCTCAGGACCCAGAAGAGGAAAGGCCAGTCCACCCTATCGAACGCCTTTCCTGCATCCAGGCCCTGCAGGACAGCCAGAACTCGGAACCTTGATGTTTTTTCTATCAAGTGAATTATCCTACAAACGTTGTCGTGCATCTGCCTGCCTTTGATGAACCCAGATTGATCCGGGTGGATCAGTTCTGGCATTATGTCTTCAAGTCGCGTTGCTATTATCTTTGAATGCAGCTTTGCGTCTATATTTAGAAGCGCGATTGGTCTATAGGGTGGGCAAAGTTGTAGGTTCTTCCCAGCTTTTGGTAAGACAGTGATCGAGGCTTCACTTATCGAGGGTGTCACCGCTGCTCCTGTGGCTATGAGATTGAAAAGAAGGGTCAGCTGAGGTTTGATTTCTGCTGCGTATGTTTTATAAAAATGGGCCGTTAGGCCATCTGGTCCTGGGGACTTGTGAGGTTTCTGCGCAGGTATCACTATCTGCACTTCCTCGTCAGTTATAGGAGCACTCAATGCCTTGTTTTGGGAGGGAGACACCTGTGGGAGAATCACTGAGTCAAGGTAAGCATTTTTTGCCGCTGTTTCTGTGGATGACGCCCAATACAACTCCGCGTAGAATTGCACAAAAAGCTGCGCTTTAGATTTGTCGGAGTTATGCAGGGTGCCCCCTTCATGGTTGATCCCTCCAATGTATTCCCTTTCTCATTTCACCCTGAGCTGTCTCGCTAGGTGGGAACTTATTTTGTTACCGCGTTCGTATGAGAGATGTCGCAAACGGAGGAGTGTGAGTTCCGCTCTGTTAGTGTATATGGCAGTGAGTTTCCCTTTTAGTGGTGTTAATTTGCGGTGTGTGTCCTGTGTTGCTGCCTGTTTATGTAGCTGTTCCATTGCCCTCAAGTCTGATTCTAGTTCTGTCCGCTCCTTTGCTCTTTGTTTGTTTAACCTAGAATTAAGTTCCATGCATTTGCCCCTTAGTACTGCTTTAAAGGAGTCCCAGTTATTTAAGGGTGAGGTGTCTTGTGGCCGGTTCAATTGAAAATATTCATTAATTGCCCCTCTTAGCTCATCCCTGAGTAACCTATCGCACGTGATAGATGTGAGGAAAAACCACTGCGGGGATCCAGGGGGAGAGGTTCCCCAATGGAGGCATATCGAGATGGGCGTGTGGTCAGAAATCGTTATGGAGATGATCTTGGCCTCTTGTAGATTGCCCAGCAGTTCCTGACTAATAAAGAAGTAATCCAAGTGCGAATAGGTGCGGTGCACGTGGGAGTAGAAGGAATAATCTTTTGTGGTTGGGTGTATCGTCCTCCAGGAGTCCCTCAGCACCATATCATGTGTTGTCTTTTTAAGATTCCTGGGGAAGCTACCTGTATTGGCAGAGTGTGAGTGTGTGCTGTCTAGTTCCGAATGCTATGTGAGATTAAAATCTCCCATCAGGATTATCGGGCCCTCATTGAACCCCCTGACTAAGTTCAAAAGGGTGTCTATAAAGGCAGGTTGACCATTATTTGGTGCGTATGCTGCTACGAATGTACAGAGTTTTCCTTTGAGTCTGCCCTTCACTATGACCACTCTCCCCCCTGTCGGATTTGACCCCTTCAGGCTGGAATTTAGTAATGTTTTGTGTATGCTGAGGATTGATATATCAAGGGATAACTCCTGTGCTTCAGTCTATGATTGTCCTTCCGTTGAAGGTGTGTCTCTTGTAACGCCACTACCTCAAATTGTTGGTCAGAGAGGTATTTCCATACTTTTTGCTGTTTAAAGTGGCGAGTTTAATCCTCTCACATTCCATGATGCTATGGAGACCATGTCTAATTACACCTTGGAGCCCCAGGGGCCCCTCCTCCCCCCGTAGCGCATCTCCTTGTTGTGTACAATTTGGTGACTCCTATCAGCAGACCCTCCCGGCCCACCTCCCCCTCGGCTCCTCGAAGTGTGTTCCCTAATTCCTGCCTTCTTCTCTAGTGTGTGAACAATGAGCCTGTCCTTCCTTCCCTGGACAAAAAAAGGAGAAAAAAACAAATTTACATGAACTGTGAGAAAGTTCCCCATGAGTAGTGTGGGATCCTAAGTCCCACCTCATTGTGAGTTAAGTACTTAACATACATTGCGACGGGCGATTCGACCAGTGCCCACCACCACAGCTGCATATCTTTTCTGGCCCTGTAAAGCAATATTTTTGAGTTCAGAGAGCCTCCAGTAATTGCACTCTTTCTGGGAGGTATGGACCTCTATCATGTCCTCATCTGATTTGTGAGGGGGTCTCGGAATAACTCCCTTTCCTCGTCTATGCCCCTCTTGGACTCAAACCTGGATAGATCTCACCAATATCTACAGTGCCTCTTTCAGAGCTTTACATCTTCCTTATCTCTGCTAATTCTTCAGGTGTCGCTCCCTCCGTTGAGTTTGCCATTGATTTTTTCTTCTTGTGTCCGCGCTGGATTCTGGCGCCTGGTTGCTGCTGGTTGCTGGCTCTGGCAATGGCAGTCCCAGGAGCTCCATCACTTCCTTCAGGTCTGTGACATGTCGAGCTTTATTATTGAACTCAAATGTGAGGCCGAAAGGGTATGTTCATCTGTACCTAATGTTGTCCGCTTTTAACTTCTCGGTCACAGGCCTAAATTGCTGGCGTCGCTGGAGAGTAGCCTGTGTTAAGTCCTGATAGAGGGAGCAAGTGGAAGGTTACCTTGTCTTTTTTCCGCGCAGCCTGCAGAATTTCTTCTTTGACTTTGAAGGAATGAAGCTTGACCAGGACATCCCTCGTGCGCCTACTTTCCCCTTGTATTTGCCGGCCTACTCTGTCAATCTTTCAATTTTTATCTTTGTGTGACCCGGTCCTAATACCTCTGCAAACAGTCCAGTAACAAAAGCCTCTAGATCTGGTCCCTCCGCCCCCTCCTCCAAGTCCCGGATCCTTATGTTTTCCCGCCGGGATCTATTTTTCAGGTCTTCTCCTTTCAAGAGTGCTACCTGCAGTTGCAAACGGAGCTCTTGAAGCGTTTCCATGGTTTCTGAGTCTTCTTTGTCGAGTTGTAGCGTCTTGGATTCCATATCGAGGACCCTAGTGCCCACAGAGTCTACGTCTCGTTGTATGGATGCTATACGGTCGGAGAGATCTGCTTTTAGTTGATCCACCGCCATGTCCAACTTCAATTCCGTTCGCAATTCTTTTTTAAAGTCTCTGAAGGAGGCCAGCAAGTCTTCCTTTGTGACCGCCATTTCTCCTTCTGTGTCCTGTCGTGCACTTGTGTCTTTTTTCTTGTTGGCGCAAACTAGCTGGACACTATTGATAGTCTTTTTTGGGGGCATTGAGGCGGCGTCCCACTCCTCTGTGGTTTATTTCTCTGGTGTGGTTACCGACCTCACTGTGCGCGTCTTTCTCGCGTGTTAGCCGATGGCTCCCTCCCTTAAGACATGTGTGCATCCTGTTTTGTTGTGGTGGTAGGCGCCTGCCTTCTTGCTATTATGCAAGGACCTGTTTTGCCCCGCTCGTTGGGAACTTTATTTCGCTGCTGCTTGTCTTCTCTCTTCGTGGTGAGCTGCCCTTCAGCTTGAGGATTCCTCCCAGGCTTTT
This sequence comes from Calotriton arnoldi, assembly GCA_963921515.1. Lineage (NCBI taxonomy): Eukaryota > Metazoa > Chordata > Amphibia > Caudata > Salamandridae > Calotriton > Calotriton arnoldi. The sequence goes on along the minus strand of CAWUFW010026985.1, from coordinate 3,369 downwards.
CTGTATCCTAGGCCTTCCTCCCAGGTTTGTAAGCTTCTTGCTTCTGAGTAGGATGTTTCTGCCTCCGTGGGTCTCTTCCTCCCCGCGTGGTTCCAGATCTCTCTCTAATGCCCTCCTGAACTTACTGTGGCTGTGCCCTTCGGCCGCCATTTTAAAGTCAGGCATGCCTAATGGTGGGCCTGTGCGTCTGTCTGCCTTGTCTTGCTCTTCTGTTTGCCTCCTTTGTCTTGGCTACTGCCCCCACTTTATTGCCTTCTACTTCTGTCTGCGGTATCCCCCTTAACGCCTGCCACCGCACTTTATCTGATGCTTCCTATTCTCGTGGTGTTGCGGCCACCATAGGTCAGGCGTCCTTGCCTGCAGGTCTTAATGCCTCCCCGCCTGCCTTTACTTTGCGATGGGCTTCTTGTGCAGGGCCCCTGTTACTGCTACACCACATCAGCCCTCAGGCCACAGCCTTGCCCCCAGCACCGGTCTCTGCAGTGTGCTGCTCTGAGTCGGCGCCTCGTGGCCGTGCCTCCGCTTCCCTCGGCTCCCCATGGCCTGCAGCTGCTCTGCTCATTTTAATTCTGCCGGTTTGGGGCTCTGGTGATCTGCATTCGGTGAGTCGCTCTTTGCAGCTGGAGGAACACGTCTTTCGGCCCCTTCTTGTAAGGCGGCTCGGCCGGAGGGCTAATTCCTCATCTTCCCATTCAAATCGCTGCGGGGATATTGCTTGCGAACGCCATCTTGTCTTGGCAGCGGCCTTTCACTCGGGTCCCGTTCCGGTCGTATTCCGGTTGCCTCGGGGTTTGCTTCTGACACCGCTGTTGTCCTGATGATATGGCCACACCGAATCGTTGCTTTTTTGCCAATTTAATCACTGTGTCTTGCACGGCGCTGTGCCGGCAGAGCCAATGTGGATCACGTCCACTCGGCCATCTTGCCTGGCCACGCCCCTGAAGGTATATTTTAAATTACAATAAAGTTAACTAATCCTAAATACATATATTTATTAATATAGTGTTCATATTTTTGCAAAAAGATTTTTGGACCACAATTGTTTTGTGGTTGATATTGTGTCACACAACCATAATTGGAGAGTTATGAAATGAGATGTTGTTTCCATTGCATATATTAATCCTGCAATCAAGGGTTTTGGACATGGTGAATATTTTGGCAAATATGTAGCAGACTTCTGTATTTGTTCAAGTTTTAAGGACTGTAACCATTTCTTAAAGAGAATTGCAAATCCACACTTCTTTGAGATAGAGGTGCTGGCTGTGGTAATTAGCAGGTCATCTCCTGATTAGCTGCTGCTCACCACCTTTCCCATCCAGTCTCTCTTAAGTTTCTCATACTCTTTTGTGAGAGAAGTGTTTGCTTTAATAATGTAATGTCAACTAATTTGAAAGCTAGGAAGTTCAATATTTTTGTTGGCATAGCGTGAGAAGCCTTTGACTATGTGAGAGGCTAGAACCAGAGACCTTCACCCGCAGTTATTCTGCGTGATTGAAAGTGGGGGTATAAATTGCGGTATTTTCAGTGAAGAGGTTTTCACTGTGGAAGGATGTACGGTGGACGGGCGCTAGAAGTAACAAGTCAGGGTGTAAGAAGACTGAGAGACTGTGTCGGTCTGGACCTTCGGACATGACTGAGGGATAGTATTTTCAAATATGTATGGGTTGGCAGCTTTATAATGTCAATCTTGATTTCCAAAGTGAATTCTTTTCCATGGATCAGGCTTGGGATGTCTTAAAATGGACTGGGGTGAGGCATTGTACACACAGTGTTGTAGTAATACATTTTTAGTCTTTCAAACCTTCCCGGTCCCAATGTTTTTGCCCTGGATTATGCATGGAGGATAAAATAATATATTAGGATAGATAGAGTACCATTATCTACATTCTGTTTGTGTTTCTGAATTAGCATGTCTAAGGTGTTGGCCAACGGGTAGAGAGATGTTTGTAAGAGATTTGTCTATATGAGGAAAGCTGAGTGGATATTGGAGTATTGATCATGTTTTGGTTAAGGGTGAAATGATATACAGTTTGAGTTTGAAAATTACTCTCCCAAAAAAGAAGAATATGTTTGATAGATTTGACTTTGGATCATCAAGAATCAAGTAACTCATTGCACATTTTACAGGGGATCTATAGGTACAGGTTGTCTTCATGAAGTCAAGATAATCATTTTCCCTTATTGGGGATCCTTATTTATCCATGTCTCTAGAGTCTGGGATGGGAAGTTGACCCGATTGTTCAATGTGCCTCTTCCCTTGTCTGCTCGGGCGCAGTGCCAGGTGGTTTGTGGGCAGAGGAGGCTCGGTGTGGTCTGAGATTGTTTGCTCTTCATAACTTGAACACAGTGTAGATGGGGGATCAGTGGTATCCATTGCTTTGGTGTCTCACATGTTCAGAAATCAAACTAAAACTCTAGGTTCATGAAATTCATTCATCCACTGTAATGATCATAGTTGCTGGGTCTAAAGGCTGATTCAATGTCCCATCACTTGAGTTGAGCTTGCAACTTGGGAATTGGTTGTGTTTCAAATTGATCTCAGATGAGTGGCTTTCATATTCAAATGAACCATCTGGTTTTGTGCCTCTAGTGACTTGTCTGCTTTATTGGTAGAGTAAGAAGCAGGCTACGGTAGGCCTTAGGACGTTTGATTTACGACTTCTGTGGGGTCTATGGAATCCCAATGAAAAACTACAAAAAGTAGATAAGAAGTCAGAAATACCACTGTATCTTTCTTTTCAGCGTTTTCTGATATACCATATATATGTTTAGTATCCTGCCTGCATCAGTTTTCCAACGTCATGGTTTAGTAATGTAGGAACCATGTGTTTCTGCCTCAATTTGGTTCATTCTTTGTCTATAATTGGGAGGACCTTTTCCACTCTTTCTCTACGCATCTCCAGGGAGTTTAGACATGTGTTGAATGAAAAGACGTCAGATGCATATAGATTTTAGTTCTTGTAAAAGTCCGTTTGATGTTTTGTTGCATGTAGCAACTGAGATTTTGATTTCCCTACTCTCTTCCACTGGAGATTCTAAAGTTACATTAAGCATCTTAGTAACCAGCTAGCATGGTGGCAAGGAGAAAGAAGATCCCAGTTCCCGTCTCATTAACATCTTCTCGCTGGTTCCACTCCGGCCTCTGTGACTCCTATGGGGTAAGGTGTCAGATCATAGATATCTTTGGGCAGGGTTTCAGTCCCTTTTGTCTTGGAAGGCTTCTCAGTTAGGGCCATATTTATGAAATTTGTGGCACAGGGCAGTGCAACAAGTCACCTTGCTGCGTTGCATCACAGGGAAAGGGCAGGAATGCACTGTATTTATCCAATACGGCGCATTTCTGTCCTTTTGCCCTGCACTGGCGCCGTT
>CAWUFW010026984.1:0-29613 GCA_963921515.1 Calotriton arnoldi | reverse complement strand
GCAGAAAGGTGAAAGATAAAAGGTAGAAAAACGAGTGAAAGAGCAGAGTTAGAGGAAGGAGACAGAGGTCCACTGGACCACCAGGGATGAGGCGCAGGAAACCTGCGGGTGAGGAGGGCCTCGATCACCAACACTCGAGAGTGCAGGGGCAGGCCTCACTTAATGGTGGAGCTGCGAGGGTGGGAGAGCAATTTCACTGACAATGAGTCTTGCCTTAAAATGAGGTAACTTTCTCTAGAGCACCACTTGTATTGCCACTCAAAGGCACCATGCTTCTATATCAGAAGGCACTGTTTGGAATAAACTGAACTATCTAGCTGAGTGATTGGGAACCATCAACAAGCTCCATGAAATATCAGGAACTCGCCCTCTCTGCCTAACTCATACCATGAGCAATTCACATATGCTGCTATAATAAATAGATCACAACAATGCTGACATACCTGCCCTCTTCACCGTACTCTTGTGCAGCAACAATCCTCCAGCTCTAACTGCTGTAATTGTGGACAGGTATAATAGTTGTATGACCTCCCTGGTGGGCAAATGAGCAGAGATTTCTTGTAATTGTCTGTAGGCTGTCTGATGTTGAAGAGACACTTGTGGGGTACACTGAGGCTTAATTCAAGAGCAGTTTTTAATTCTGATCATCAACATTGTAATAATCTATGCACAGGTTCTTGTGTATTACAGGATATAGTCTAGTACACTTACAGATCCTTGATTCCAAATACTTGTAGAGAACACAGTAGACTTGCCAATGGGAGCAGAGTGACTCCCTGTTCCAGCTTCTTCATTTCAACAGACTTGCCAGTTCAAGAACATACAGAGCCATGAAACAATAATCTGCATCATAAATTCTAAGCTGGAGCAGAAACAAAGGGCCTGATTCACAGAACTAACTTACGTCAAAAACGTAAAGTTAGTACTTTTTGGTATTCACAGAATACACTTACTCATTTTGGTATTCACAGAATGAACTTACTCATTTCGGTATTCACAGAAGTTAGTAGTCCTAACTTTAGGACTCCTAAATGCCTTCTGTGAATACCAAAAGTCTTAAAGTTAGGATTTTCTCAGTTTAGGAGTAGTAAAGTTAGGACTCCTAACTTTAGGACTCCTAAATGCCTTCTGTGAATACCGAAAGTCTTAAAGTTAGGATTTTTCTCAGTTTAGGAGTCCTAAAGTTAGGATATCTTACCTCAGACATTACAGACTACAGAATATTTTGAATGAAAGAAAACATTTTAATTTTAGTGTTGGCATCTTAAATTCGGTATTACTTTAAATAACACTTGGATATTCTTTAAATAAATAACTGCGGTGTAGCATAGAGGTTGCAAAGTTGAATACCTGAGGAAGATTAAGGTCTTATCAAGAGCATTGGCATAACACATTAGTAATGAAAGGAACAAGGGCCCGGGATGGGGAGATAATGGCTAATTACTTACTGCAGTCTTTATTCATTACGTGTCCCCTTACTTCTCTTCTCTGGCCTTCATGCTATGTCTTAATATGACAGATGGAATGCTAGGAACGTCAGTCCTTATGAAACCCAGTAAGTGGGAGGGGCCATCTATGCAGCATTTACTGTTTGTCTTTCTGTACTGAGATGTAACTCACCTCATTAGTAATGAATGGGACGAGGACTCATAAGGCTAGAAGTAATGAAGATTACCTGTGAGTAATATGCTATTAACGGGCATTATTCGTGATTATCAGCTACATTCTCTGTCCATATGCTGAAGGTACGCACAAGTTGTCAAAATTTATCAACTTTCTGACAAGCATTTTTCTGCCATTAGCCTGAATTAATGGAGAAGATGCATGGAGGATTGATAGCTCTCTATAGTTGAGTAGAGATCAAGCTAATGTTGTCACCTGTAAAATCTGGTTTAATTTAGCCCAAGTTGAAAAATATCACTACCTTTTCTGGTCACCCCCTGGGCTAGCTTGATTGGAATCAATATAAACTCATGACTGAACCATGAGATTGCCAGTATCTTGGAAGCTCCAGAATCAGATATAAGTTAGATGTGCGACATTTGTAGGAAAAATCATATTCGTGTGACAAAAGAAATGCTCCACTGGGTTCTGTAGTGTACGGATGGTATATAACTGCCTATGTATTCATTTCAAATAATAACCAGTATCTGTCACTGCCTGACTGCAATCTAAACTCATACCCTATCAATCAGTCAAAGAATTCTGGTAGGTGGAGAATCTTTTTATGCTGAGCAATCCCTTTAAGCTGTCTAGGTTTAGAAGTCTGATAATGAGTTACTGGAGTCCAAGCTTTGGAACTCTCAGTGACTTTATATTTCTGAAGAAATATACTCTCCTGCATTATTCAGAACCTTAAGATGTTTCTTTTGTAGGGTCTAACTTAAGGCAATTACTGTGGTTACCACTGGTTAGAAACTACTCACAGTAATGTATGCTATATGAATGTTCTAATTTTTATGCTTACTTACTCATTGCAGTTTAGTGATAACATTACTAGCCATCAATAATAATAATAATCACTGATCAACTTAATAATTGGTTTCAGTTTAATGTAACAATGCCTACTGTCAGCAAAAGGTTAGAATTGTGGCTTGACAAAGTTATTAAGCATCACGTACTCTTACTTCATGATTCATGGGAAACTTTGGTCATCAGGAAAAGATGTCATAAGTGCATACCTTTTGCAAAGTTCAAAGTTGTGTACATCACACTCTGGTATTTTGATTATTTTTTTAGTTTTTTTATAAACATAAAATATTTGTATATATTTTAATTATTTATTTTTTATGCAAAACTCTTTTTTCCCAAATGTATTAAAAATAATGAATTGCATTTTGTTACTTTTTAAGATATTTTTAAGGTTTTGTTCTTATTGGCTGTAGTGAATGTAATCCCCATAATGCATATACGCTCCCCAATGTTTGTTAGACTGGAGTTAGATTCGTGAATCTGTCCCTCCCGCCCGATGTATGCACTTTTGCAAATTATTTTTTGTGCTGGAGTTAAATATATGTTAGGCTGAAGGCAGAAAAGTAAATCTGACTCAATGTATGCCCTTTCCCCAATATTTGGAGTTAGAAAAGTAAATCCGACCTTCCCACATGGGTGCACTTTCCCGATTGTGTGCTTGGCTGGAATTTGACTAATAAATTAGACCTCTCCCCCACAAACAATATGTACCTTCCCAAATATTTGTTATGCTGGAGTTCGAATAGTAAATTTAACCGCCCACATATATGCACTTTCCTCAGTGTTTCCACAGTGCTTGTTAGATTTGAGTTAGAATAGTAAATTTGATCCCTCCCAATGTATATGCTTTTCTCAATGTTTGTTAAATTGGAGTTAGACTGGAGTTAGAATGGTAAATCTGACCTCTCTATGTATGCACTTTTCCCGGTGTTTGTTAGAATGGTGTCAGTACAGTAATAACGAACGCTTCAATGTATGCATTTTCTGCAATGTTTGTTAGAGAGCAGTTAGAATAGTGTTTTGGATTTTTCCCAATGTTTGTTAGATTGCAGCTAGATTCTTACATTTTGCCCCCCTTTCCCCAAAAGGTCTATATATTTGTTCAATTTGTGTAAGATTGCATGGATAGCTGTATATTTAAATAATAATAATTTTTAGGCATTACATTGAAATTTGGTAAGTATTTTGTTTCTTTGTATTTAAGAAACATTTTGAGGGCATTAAATTTGAAAGGCATTTTATTTAAAATTGTGTTAGTTTTAAATTTGGTTTATTTGTTTTAGTGTTTGACAAATGTTAGTTTTTTGTAACTTGGTTTAAATCTTTTTTTATTCTTTAATAATAATATACAATTTTTTTATTTTTGAATTAAAAATAATAATTTTACAGTATATTTTATTTAATAATTATATTTAAATATGTAATATTTTCTACTTTATAATTTGATTTTTGTGTTATTTTAAAGTTACTTGCGTTTGTATGAATCACATTTTTATGCGTCATTTAATTGTTTTACTTTTTATACCATACATTTTATTAAAAAATACTTTTACATTTTTCAATAAATATTTTCAATATATTTTTAAAGGTATAATAAAAATAAATACATGTATGTAGCTATATTTACCTATGTAATGTAGTTTCTTTGGTCAACAATATTTTTGTAGTCCATATTTTTGTACTACCAGATAAAAAACGTATATATTTTTACCTCAAATATTTTTCCACAATTTTTGCAACAGTATATTTATGTGCTTGTTATCATGTCACACAATTCCTCCCTCCTCACACACACACACATGTTACCATCCTTGCGTGGACTATGTGTGGGCACCTCCCAGTGTAAATAACAGAAAAATGTGAAGAAGAAATTATTGATGCATGATTCTGCTTTAAATTTGCAAATATACTTTTATTTAATCGCATGCACTGAACCACACTTATGAGGACAGCAACATGCATTACCATCCTTGTGGGGACTAACACCAAAATTGTCATTTGTGATTGAATACATTCATGAGCACATGACTATATTTGTATTTTAAAACACTTTATAAAAATTTGATGATAGTCTATTCATATATGGATTGCTGCACACCTCAGTGGTACTTCTTTCTTATCAGGTTCACAGAAAGGCACTTGATTAGTGATAAGCGAAATGATCCTAGGGTAATAATGATGTGCCAGGAATCACACAATGTTGTCAGTTTCAGTGCCAGGGTGAGATTAGTTAGCTCCGTGTTTCTCAACATAATTACTACACCACAACATCTCTCTGAGAATGGCGTGTAAAGTTAATGTCACACACTACCTCAAGTGTGTGATGAGAGTAAAGGAAAAATCCTTCTTGAGATGTTGCATGAGAATAGTGTGCTAATACTCCATAGTTACCAGTTGGTTTTGGCTTAGTAGGAATTAACTACCTATGTGGAAATTAGTCAGTTCAGCAACCCTTAAGACAAGTTTTGCCACTGTCCTTGGAAATACAGGAACCAAATTCTACTGCACGCTCACTAATTTATAAAGTACCTCCTTTTTAGCTCTTGACTTTCCAATGTAAGTGAGGTCAAAGAGTCCTTGGAGTGTGGTAATAAAACATTTTGTTCAGCAAGCATAAAATATATTGTTGAAGCAGTGTCATTTTTTTCACAAAAGATGTAAGACCATATTTGCAGTTGAGGAAATATGCTTCGAAACATCAGGACATCAGTAATTCTTATTGAATGAATTACAATCTTGTAAGTAAATATTGTATTTAACTGGTAACTAACTCTGTATCTATGGGTAGAGATACTATTGCAAAAGGGGACATTGTAACAGTCCGCCCAAATCAGACCATTGGGTGCTGGCAAGTGCGATCATGCAGCAAAATATCTTACCTAAGCTTCATGCTGGAGCAAAACCACATTTAGCACATGGCTGAAGTAAAGGGTGGGGGGAGGAGCAGCCAGGCATTTTTTGTGCTGGCAATATATGTTCTTCATGGTTCCCTCACAATCTGGAAATCAGTGGTGCTGTGGTGAAGCACACTGGGTGTTCAAAGAACAAAGTGGTGTTTGGCCAATTCAGTATAGCATTGTATTGGTGATGCAGTATAGCAGAATTATAAAGTGCCCTGGTTAAGAGGCTCATGACATAGGTCTCCTGTGCAACAAAACCTACCAGTCAACCAAAATGATAAGTTAAGGATCAGGTTGTCACATGGACAAAGTGTAAGGGACTTTCAACTCTGCAACTCCTCTGAAACTACTAAGTGATGAATGGCATACTAGAGCATTCCTTCAGTATTGTTAAATGGTGGGTGCTAAATCTTTGTGCATCCTGAGGATTACTAATCGATGGGTAAGAACACTGATTCTACCCTCAGGATTACTGTGTAATTCAGAAACAATCTTAGCATGTCCTTTCAATTATTGTGGGATAAGTGGACAGATGTAAACAGTGCCTTGAGAAATGCTGGGTAACAGAACACACATCTCTGCATGTACTACTGAGTATTCTTGTGCAGTTGGCACAGCATGGGTTGTTTTTTTAAGTGTGATCCTAAAACCAGATAGAGCAAAGGCTCAAGAAGAGTAGAATAAGTTGTTATCATTGAAAGGGCAGTGACTGTATCTTACAATCACCTAGCAGTAGTGAAAGAAAAACAGGAAAGTAAATGATTTCACTCATGAAACATGGAATAACCGATATTGAGAAAGAGGTTGGAGGAGAAGTGTCCTCAACGGGTTGGAAATAGACAGACTGTTTGGGACAACCAGGCATTATGTCATGAGCAGGCAAGAAATAGTGTCTGCTGCAGGCTAGTTACAGAAACAAATATGTGGCTAGAAAATAGAGGGACAGGTGGATAGATGGGTGGATGCTTAATTGATGCTGTGCATGATTTCAAGGCCACTTTATATCTAACTCTTCCATAGAGAAAATAAACGGTGCCACTGACATAGATGTGATGTAGGGTCAAAGTCCTTTGCATTATATCCATGTGACATGCTCCTCATTCCTCCATTATGGCAGAACAGTTGTGTTTTTTTGTGTAGTAGAACTGTGTCATTATTCTACAGGCAAATGCTCTACAATGAATTTGTATATTGCTAATTAAGAGAGTACTTGACTTAATGTGACTTGATTCATTGACTCAGTGTATTAGCCCATTTATCATAGGTGGCTGCTGCTTCCACGACTCACCATTGACACCAATGTTATGTAAGGAGTGAGCCTCCTAGGACCCTAATATGCATACATAAGAGGTGGGGATTGCTTGGTATAGGTTTCCCATTGCGTTTAGATAGCCTTCATGTCACTATGGACTTCTCCTCTGATTATCCTCTTTTTTGTCAAACTCAGTTTTGAGCCAAGTACATGCACCTGGTTTCTGATATACATCTTGTAAAATGAGAAGGAAGTATCTTTTGTTGAACTGGGCCTGGTCTACGTGGGCAAAAGGATGTCCAAATGAGTTGGTCAACCTCCCCCCCTTCCCCCTGAAGAACCGGAATAACCCACTCACTGGGTCTCGGCGGCGGGGGAATTGCCCAAGTCTTCCATACCCTTCATACGTAGTAAAAGGAGACACAGGAGCCTTCGTCTGCAGGAGGAACCCAGATTTATTCAAATAGCCCGGGCTATGGAACAGAGTCCCAAGCTCGTTAGAAACAAGACAGAGGAGGCTGCTGCTTTACTCCGCAGCTTACAAGCCTTTTATACTTTTTCATTCCAGTCTTTTGGCTGTTAGTCCATTGTTCAATCAGGGCAGTGTTTGCAGTTGATAACCAGATCCAGACGGTGTTTGTAGTTGGTGACCTGATCAAGGCTTGGTACTCAAATTATTGTTCACTCAGCTTGATCAAAGCACGGTCATTCAGGTCATTGTTCGATCAGCTTGATCAAAGCTCGGTCATTCAAACCATTGTCCAATCACCCTGATCAAGGCCCAGCAGTCAGACCATTGTCCAGATAACCTGATCACGGTGTCAAGGATGTTTACCAGGCAGGGAGCAGGAGATGGGAAACAAATCATTTACACAGGGCGTGAGTGTCTCATGGTTTTCTGTCAAACTGCAAAGAACAGGGGGTTGGGTGTGCGACAGTTCCTGGGCAGAAATGCAGGCTGCAAGATGGTTTTTGTCGTGTTAGCTAGAATTTCCTCAGGCATCAGCAGAAACGACCAGGTGGGTCGTGTGGAAGTGTTTGACACGAAATGGCAATGAAAAAACAATGGAGTCCTGGTACAAATGATACCGATCAGAAGAACACTTTTTCTCAGACCCTCCTTTTGCCATTGAGTGGCAAATACTTTAAGAAATGTCAATGTTCATAAGGCCATCGGTTTCTTGTTGGAGCATCATCATCATATTGGTGTTGTGAATGTTGGAGGGTGGAGGCTGGATGGTCTGGACACACATTGTACAGAGCACTGGCAGGCACGGAAAGCACAAACAGCAGGAGACCAGGACAGTTATTCCCAAGGCAAGGAAGATGAGGACCCTCCACCCCCACTGGGAAAGGAGGCCCCAGATCCAGCCTGTGAGGGACCAGTTGCCTTTATCCAGATGAATTTCGGAAAAAAGGCGATGCAGACGTTGGATGGCATAGTACACTGAAGGTGCGTTGTCTGGGATGTACACGCAGCAGCTGGAGCCGATCAATTACACACACCACCACGATCAGCAAGGAGGACGTCTAGGACCATGCGGTTCTGCAGTGTTATAAGGCGGTCCGCCTGTAGTTCTGCAGTGATGTTGGAGAGGGCACCAGCTGTTACTGTGATGGTGGCTTCAAGGACCCTGGTCAGTCCTCGTACAGCCCGACTGTTTGCCATGGGGCCCCAGAATGGAAGGAAACCTTTAAGGAAGTCCCCGGTTTCCTGGCCTGCTGTATCCTCGGCTGATATGACGCCCCTACGTGAGCGACGCAGAGCGCCCTTCATCAACAGGTGGTAACTCCCATGGGTAGAATACGTTGGCGGAAGGAGGAAGGCCAGATAGCAGGTACCAGACCAGTTACGGGGGAGCCAAGTGTAGGCGGCAGTGCCACAGATAAAATAGGTGTTGGGGGATGCCACCAGCTTCGGAGGAGATGTAGAGTTTAAAGATTTTGTGATATTACAAGTACTGGTACCAACTTTCTTAGTCCCTAGGCCATGGATGCAGACACGGCCTTGCACATTTATGACATTCACAGTGTCTCGTTCATCGGGCAGTATCCTTCTTGTGCGGAATCTGGAAAATGTTCGTCGAGTGGTTGAGTTGAATACTACCATCTCACCGAGTTCATCTGGTGATAGCAGCGATGTGGATGAGCTGGTCGGGCAAAAGGAGCATTGGCATGGCCAGATCTGTTCCGCCAGAAGTCATCCTGAAATGTTCCAAGGGCAGAATTGGCAGTACCATTGACAGTGTAGGCCTCCTGTATCAACATCCACCATGCAAGACAAGACCCAGAGATGGAAAAGGGGTAGGGAAAGAATGGGACAGGGTGTATCATGGAATGCGGCATCAGTCCGCAAACCCAGAAGTTGGAAATGTTCATGATCAGCTGATGATGATGCAACATTTGGATGTAGGTGTTATTGAAGAATTCTGCACGGCGGGGTAACTCGTGGGCTGGTAGCGTGTAATACTGGTGCTCTGCAGGAGTTGGGGTAGGGGTTGGTGAGGTAACAGGATGGTAGATTAGTAACAGCCAACCAAGAATAGACAGGATGAGGGAGACAAACAGCGTCACCACGGTGGCCATGAAGCATTTACTATGTCGGAGACTGACATATTGTTTCTGGATTCGAGTGTTTTGGACGGCAGCCATTGTGCTAAGCCAGGGACCTCTAGTGGCTGTCTGTGATTGGTGGTTGCTTCACTGGGCGCAGGTGCCAAGAGCCCTATGGCGTACCTTAGTCTGACACACCAGCACTACTCTCGGCCGGGGAGATCACAGCCCTACAGCCTATAGGCACTTGGCGAAGTCAAAGGCAAGCCTTCCCTCGGGGCGCAAGTTATATCGGTCGGAAGTAGGGTCAGTATGGTCGGGAAACAATTGTTCTGGACGTTGAGCAGAGTTAAGGGAGGGTTCCACCCTTCCTTTCTGTATGCTGTCACTCTCTGCTTCCGTAGATGTAAAATGCAGTCTGGCATCGCTAAATGGGACAAACGTCGGGACTGTTTCTGTTTCTGAGTCTCCTTGTCCTTCCCTCACCCACTGATCATAGGGGAGGGGCAGAGGCACACGCCTACAGTGGGACGAATGCACCCAATTCTTCCGACCTTCTACTTTCACGGCGGTGCGGGTGGCCAGCAACACCTGACGGGGCTGTGTCCAGCGGGGTTCGAGGCTCTTAGTCCGTTGAAAATTTCTTACTAAGACCCAATCACCAGGTTGGATAACGTGTCCTGGGCCCTCGCTTTTGTCAGGTATGGCCTCATGCACCTGGTGATAAAGAGTACGAAAGGTATTAGTTAGACTGTACAGATAATCAGTTAATACAGGGTATTCAACATCAGACAGTTTCTTAGGCCGCGGGACACCCCATACATTGGCAGGCCTCCCGAACACAATCTCATGGGGGATAGCCCTATCCTGGTGTGGGCTGTTGTTCTTGTAGACAATAGGGCCAAGGGCAGAGCATCAACCCAAGTGACACCTGTCTCGGCTACTATTTTGGCCATTTTAGTTTTTAGGATGCCATTGTACACCTCCACTAGACCTGCTGACTGGGGGTGGTTAGCTGCATGAAATTTTTGTTTTATACCCAATGCTGTACAGATATATTCCATAATTTGAGCCGTAAAGTGTGTCCCGTTGTCACTCCAGACCAAGCGGGGCAAACCGAATCGTGGGAGGTACTCTTTTAATAGCATTTTGGCGGTAGTGATAGCGGTGCAGTCTTTGACGGGGTAGGCCTCCACCCATCGGCTGAAGGTACAGACCACCACTAGGACATATTTTAAATTGTTACATCGGTCCATCTGGATGTAATCTATTTGGAGGACTTCAAAGGGAAGGTAGGAGGAGAGAATCCTCCCTTAGGAGTAACTGTGCCTTTTCCTGGGTTATACATTAGGCAAATCATGCATGTTTTAACCAGCTTTTCAGCATATGTTGGTATCTTAGAGTTGTACCATGTAGGTTCCAACAGTTTACATATCCCTTTTGCACTAATGTGAGCAGGACCATGGGCCATCGTAACTACTGGTAGCACATGACTGTCAGGTAACATCCATTGTCTTTCCATAGTTGTGCGGACCCAGCAACCATCAATTCCCTCCTTTGCTAATTGCTCCTTCCACACCCGTAGTTCCTCAGGAGTAGTATGGGACTGAATATCGATCACACTCTGTACTGTGTTTTCAACCATGCCCTCGTCTGCCACCCACCTAGCGGGACCTCCTACATACATTCCTTCCCTTTTTCTAAGAGCTGTTTGTCTGGCCGTCTGGTCAGCCAGGGCATTGCCTTTCCCAACATCATCTGTCACTTTCTTATGGGCCTTACATTTTATAATGGCCACCTTTCTGGGGAGTGTCAGGGAGTCTAACAATCGGTGAATTAGGGGGCCATGTTGAATCTTGGTCCCATGGGAAGTAAGGAAATTCCTTTCTTTCCATAACCTCCCGAAGTTGTGGGCCACCCCGAAGGAATATTGGCTGTCAGTATAAATATTTACCGTCATCCCTTTGCTTAACTCACAGGCTCTAGTGAGGGCCACTAATTCTGCTGCTTGAGCAGAGCACTGCGGAATCTGAGCTGTTTCTACTACTTGTCCTAATGTCGTGAGGGCATAGGCAGCTGAGGTGTTACCATCTGGCCCTCTGAGACATGATCCGTCCACATATAGGGGTCGATTCCGATTCGGGCCGGAAAAAGCACCGACCGACTCGGATCCGGAAAAAATACCGACCGACACGTACCAGTGGCGCCCGACACGCCAAGTACGATGCAAGCCGCGATAAATCCGACCGACACGTCAGGAAACCAAGCCGACCGACCGAGCCGCTCGGAAAATAGCAATCCGGCCGGAAAAACACGCGAATCCAACCGACCGACACGCACCCGGAACAAATCCGACCGAATCGTACCCGCCAACTCCAACCCGCAAAGTACGATGCAAGGCGCGAAAAACACGACCGAGTCGGACGGAGGACAAGCCGTACGACCGACACGCATACAAAACCGAGCCGAAGCAACACAATACACCGCGACCGACGCGTACGCAGCATACAAAACTGCACAAACACAGCGTGAACGAAGCGGAAAACACCGTACGAGACCAATGCAGGGTCCGACTCGGTCACAAGAACGTTTCCAACATACACAAACAGCACAAAGGAAAAATCAACCAAAAAAGGCCAAACAAGCAATTACCAAGCCAATAAATACTGGGGGGGTGGGGACAGAGAACAAAGACACACCCACAACTCCACCTATATAAAGGACACAAATCACTACCATGAGCCTTTGCAAATGCCATTCCACTACCAGCACCCAAGAGAAAGCAACCACACACCCACAGCTCATCCCTCACACAAGCCACACACCAGCAGCACACCAACAAATACCTACCTCACATACACCCAGCACAACACACACCCACACACCCTCACCTGCACACCAACACACACATCACCCACCATCACCAACCATCACCATGCCCCCCAAGAAGAATCCCAAGTTCCTAGATAGTGAATTGGAAGTCATGGTAGACGAGATCCTCAGGGTGGAGCCACAGCTGTTTGGCACTCTGGTCCAACAGACCCCCATGTCGCAGAAAACCAAGATGTGGGAGAGGATCATCAACAGGGTGAACGCCCAATCACCATGTCGGCGCACAAAGACGGACATCCAGAACAGGTGGTATGACGTGCGCAGGAGGGTACGGGACCTGCTGAAGATAGACTACATCAACAGCCAACACACCGGCAGTGGCCCTCCTGCCAAGCCAATATACCTCAGGCCCTGGGAGGAGAAGGTGCGGGCCATCCTTCCGCCAGTGAGCGTATATGGACTAGAGAACATCCCAGAGCCTGGTGAGTACACAACAAATGTACACAATAAACTGCCACAAAACACACACATCACTGTCAAGGGGAGAGTCAAACCATGCACTCATAGCAATTACACAGCAACTAGAACAGAATCATCCCAAAATGTGTATGTCAGTCAGATAAACACAACACATGCCATCAAAAAAGTCACATCCAACTGTGCCAACACATGTACAAACACAACCACAACTACAGCTAGGCAGTGGCACAAATAGAACTAACACACACATCCACACATGTAGCCACCACAACAACACCAACACACAGTGAAGACCACTCAAAGGAAGGAATTCTGTGTATGCTAGCCAAGTCAGTGTAGCCAATAGCATCATGGGAGTCGCAGTCACACATATTGCCCCCCCACAACTGTCCCATCAACACCACCATGAACCATGCGCACATCACAGGGAGTGGAGAAGGACTCACAAGATGGCTGACACTGGCTACTGCTGTGAGGAGCACAAGGCCCTGCTGGCAACTGTGCACCAACAAACAGCAGGACACCACTGACTGACATCCTGAGAGACAACTTACACTCCCTGCAATGCAAGCACGTTCCATGGTGGGATATCTGGCTGGCTGGGTGGGAAGGGGGACTTGCAGCACTGACCATAGTCACCAGCACCTCCCCTCACACCCCCCCCAACACAAACTCCACAGTACCCACCTGGTAGAATGCAATGCCCTCCATCCTAACACAAGATCCCACAAAGCACCACCACCCTGGGTTATGTTGTGTGAAGCACAGGGACACTCTTGGGACTCTTAGCCAAACAACTGCCAGGACAACACTCCCAGCCATCCTGTCAGCACAGCCAGCCCACCCCACAGGGAAGCAGAGTCAAAGGAAGGAAGCATGGGCATGCTGGGAAGGGGGTGGAGGCAATAGCATGATGGGAGTCGTAGTCACAGACATTGCTCAGCCTCACAACTGGCCCATCAACACCACCCTGAACCATGCTCACATCACAGGGAGTGGAGAAGGACTCACAAGATGGCTGACACTGGCTACTGCTGTGGGGAGCACAAGGCCCTGCTGCCAACTGTGCACCAACAAACAGCAGGACACCACTGACTGACATCCTGAGAGACAACTTACACTCCCTGCAATGCAAGCACGTTCCATGGTGGGATATCTGGCTGGCTGGGTGGGAAGGGGGACTTGCAGCACTGACCATAGTCACCAGCACCTCCCCTCACACCCCCCAACACAAACTCCACAGTACCCACCTGGTAGAATGCAATGCCCTCCATCCTAACACAAGATCCCACAAAGCACCACCACCCTGGGTTATGTTGTGTGAAGCACAGGGACACTCTTGGGACTCTTAGCCAAACAACTGCCAGGACAACACTCCCAGCCATCCTGTCAGCACAGCCAGCCCACCCCACAGGGAAGCAGAGTCAAAAGGAAGGAAGCATGGGCATGCTGGGAAGGGGGTGGAGGCAATAGCATGATGGGAGTGGTAGTCACAGACATTGCTCAGCCTCACAACTGGCCCATCAACACCACCCTGAACCATGCTCACATCACAGGGAGTGGAGAAGGACACACAAGATGGCTGACACTGGCTACTGCTGTGGGGAGCACAAGGGCATGCTGGGAACTGCACACCAACCAACAGCAGGACACCACTGTCAGCCATCTTGCCATTGCCCTCACACCCACACACACTGAACTCCCCACAAAAGCAAGTAAGTATGGGAATGCTGGGAAGTGGGGTGGAGGCAATAGCATGATGGGAGTCACAGTCACAGACATAGCTCACCCCCACAACTGTCCCATCAACACCACCCTGAACCATGCTCACATCACAGGGAGTGGAGAAGGACTCACAAGATGGCTGACACTGGCTACTGCTGTGGGGAGCACAAGGCCCTGCTGCCAACTGTGCACCAACAAACAGCAGGACACCACTGACTGACATCCTGAGAGACAACTTACACTCCCTGCAATGCAAGCACGTTCCATGGTGGGATATCCGGCTGGCTGGGTGGGAAGGGGGACTTGCAGCACTGACCATAGTCACCAGCACCTCCCCTCACACCCCCCCAACACAAACTCCACAGTACCCACCTGGTAGAATGCAATGCCCTCCATCCTAACACAAGATCCCACAAAGCACCACCACCCTGGGTTATGTTGTGTGAAGCACAGGGACACTCTTGGACTCTAGCCAAACAACTGCCAGGACAACACTCCCAGCCATCCTGTCAGCACAGCCAGCCCACCCCACAGGGAAGCAGAGTCAAAAGGAAGGAAGCATGGGCATGCTGGGAAGGGGGTGGAGGCAATAGCATGATGGGAGTCACAGTCACAGACATAGCTCACCCCCACAACTGTCCCATCAACACCACCCTGAACCATGCTCACATCACAGGGAGTGGAGAAGGACTCACAAGATGGCTGACACTGGCTACTGCTGTGGGGAGCACAAGGCCCTGCTGCCAACTGTGCACCAACAAACAGCAGGACACCACTGACTGACATCCTGAGAGACAACTTACACTCCCTGCAATGCAAGCACGTTCCATGGTGGGATAACTGACTGGGTGGGTGGGTGGGTGGGTGGGAAGGAGGTCTGGCTGTCAACCAAACACAATCAATGCAGACCATGTTCACACCCCAGAGAATACATAGAAATGCCCAAATAATGCAGGACAATGTGCCACACCAATATCAACCCCTGACTGTGACGACTTAGGACAATACAATGTACAGGCCCGCACCCCGAGGCACAGTCACAACTGTCAGGTGTGTCAACCACTGATGCCTGCAGAAACATGACATACATTGTTTGTGTCTCCCAAAAACAGGTGATGATAGGGACACAGCAGCAGACGCTGAGGAGTCCCAGTCCCAGGCTCAAGAGGATGCCGAGCTCACTGGCGTCGTACAGCCTCTGTCCTCCTCGGACGATGAAGAACAACCTGGCACATCCGGTGCAAGTCAACATGCTGCACCAGCAGGACCACCAGCTGCAGCACCAGCAGGTCCACCAGCTGCACCCCCTGCACCCACCCCTCCAACGACTGTCACCACGAATACCATCCCTGCCGACATGGACAGAATAAGGAACAACACCAGCGCAGTGACCCTGGACCAACCTGGGGCCATGGACACCACCACCACCACCAACCCCCAAGGTGGACCAGGGTTATCTGTGCGTGCAACTGCACACACTGCACATGTCAGCAGGGGTGGTGGGAGGGGTGGGAGACAGAGGTCGCTGCTTGCAGACGTTGCTGGTGTGCATGAAGACCCACAACTGGTACGCATAGCTGATGCGTACCAGTACAGCACCGGAGAGCTCAGCCAGGTAGTGGGGCTCCTCAGAGACATCAAACAGCAGCAGGCTGCCCATCATGCCCGCTTGGACTCCCACATGTCCCATGTGGAGTCACACATGTCACGTGTGGACTCCCACATGTCACGTGTGGACTCCCACATGACCCGCGTGGAGTCCAAGTGGGATGTACTACATGAGATGACGGCGGTGCACAGGGACATTTTACAATGCCTCCGCCAGATGAACAGCAACCAGTCCACACCTCCCTGTGTGCCAACAACATCTGGTACCGAACAAACTGCAACTGCCACAGGGAGGGAGGAGGACTCTGGCGGAGAGTCCCCTGCACCGCAGCAGCCTGCACTTGAGGGCCCCCCCCAAGAAGAGGGGTCGTCCGAGGAGGGGAAAGTGAGAGGCTGATGGCCAAGCGCAACTCCCAGGAAGCCTGAACCTGTTCTGGATTTTCGCCTTTGTGCACAGACTGTTCACCCTGTTGATGGCAACACTACTCCCACACATTGCATGGGGAGTACAAGTTGGAACAATGTGTCAGACAACTGTGGCCCCGATACTGGGGATCCTGTCTACCTGGACTTTCTATTCATCTAGGAACTTGGGATTGCAAGATTCATGTACAGCACAATCCATCCTATGCACTATTATCACAGATGTATCACAATAAACACAATAATACACCATACTTGCCTCTGTCGTGATTCCAACGTGGGTGCTGTTATGGGGATGATGAACAACAAAATTACACTGTGTATGCGAACTGCAACAGCAAGGACAACACAGGCATGTGAGTACAGGCAACGTGACACATATGAGGGAGACACACCACCAGGGCTACACAACACATACACACCTAGGCCATCTGACTCATTGCCTACACTGATGTTGCCAGGGAAGACGGTGCAATGCACAGACACCACACCCATTCCCAGTTGTAGTCAAGTAGCCCACAGGTGCAGTAAGCAAATGGCAGTCAAATGTGTGACCACAGACAACGCACATCACTAAGTGAAGCACAGGTTTATTACACAGTAGCAACATGCCGTAACCACTACAGATGCAAGGTAACCCCACCTGGTAGCGGGCACACAGTCAACAACTGTAGACAGAAGGAAGTCCATGGGTGTGGCGCACATCACCTGTAGGGACACAACAGCTACCAGCCTGGATGTGCAATCACGTTGTCGGTGGACACAGTTGACCAAACGAATCTGAAAGTACCCTGTGAAGGACAGAAATGACACACAGTCAAAAGCAATGGAGTACAGGACAGAACAGCAAAACTCATGCACAATACATGTTACAAGATACCCACCCAGAACCAAGTTAGCATGTGAACACTGTTGGGGAGTACAGCCCACCTGTAAGCACACATCGCAACACACATCCAGTCAAGTAGCCCATGGACACACTCCAACAGCACCAGAGCACCACCCACACATCATGCCAACTCACATCATTGACATGACACCTCAGGATACTCACATTCAGCTAAAGAAGTTGGTGATGAGCTGTGTGCGGACATCACCATCACCATCATCATCATCATCGTCACTGGCATCGTGGTCCAGGCCAGGATCCTCCACAGGTGGCGGATGTTGGTCATCGTCATCCTGGATGAGAGGCAACTCCTTCCGCACTGCCAGGTTGTGGAGCATGCAGCAGACGATGATAATCTTGCACACTTTCGCAGGGGCATATGGGAGGGACCCTCCGGTCTTGTCCAGGCAGCGGAAGCGGCTCTTCAGGAGACCAAAGGTCCGCTCAATCACTCTCCTGGTCCGACCATGTGCCTCATTGTAGCGCATCTGGGCAGGTGTCACAGGGTTCCTGAGGGGTGTCAGCAACCACAGCATGTTGGGGTATCCCGAGTCACCTACGGACAGACAAGTGCACATCAGCTGACTTGGAAAAGTGGGCGGAATACTACAGATCAGATCACACACAATGGCACAAAGTCAGTACACACCGACAAGCCAGGCACGCTGGTTCTGCATCTGTGCCATCAACCTGGGGATGCGACTACTCCTCATCACAAAGGCATCGTGTGCTGAACCAGGGAAACGGGCACACACGTGTGTGATGGTCATGTCTGCAAGACACACCACCAGTGCATTGACCGAGTGGTAGTGCTTGCGGTTCCTGTAGGCCTGCTCCTGGGCCTGTGGTGGTACCAAAGCCACATGTGTCCCATCAATGGAGCCAATGACATGCGGCATCCTCCCCAGGGCATAAAAGTCACTCTTCACGTCAGTGAGTCGTCGCAGTCTAGGGAAATAGATGTACCGGTTCAGGAAGAGCAACATTGCCGCCAAGAAATCGCGGAGCACACGGCTGAACATGGTCTGTGACATCCCACCAGCAGACGCCACAGTATGTTGGAAGGTACCGGTGGCAAAGAAGTGTAGGGCTGCCATCACCTTCACCTTGGGGGTCAGCGCTGTAGGATACGGCCGGCCAGGCTGCAAATGTGGGGACAACTGCACTGCCAAATCCTCAATCAGCTGCCTGGTGAAGCGGTACCGTCGGATGCTGTCCCGTTCCACCATCGTTGCCAGGTCTGGGAATGGCCGATGGACAGCAGGAGCCCTGCAGTGCAGAGGAGAAGTAAGCAAGATCGTCAGTCACCCCACATATGCGGCATTGAACACACTCAAGATCCCAACATACATCATCATGAGGCACAACTACATGAAGTGTGCAGTACCGGAACGACATGTATGGTACATACATGGCCAACATCTGTCAACACGGTCCTACAGGTGGCATCAATTTGTCCCAGGTTGGCCCATTGGATATCATGATGCTGTGTCACAGTCACCCCCCAGTGACATGTGAGGACAGATGTGCCCCAGGCACCACAGCTCAACGACAGGCACATTCCCAGGGACCCTGTAATGCCACATGGACACTGGCATCACCTGGAGTATCATGTGTACACCACAACAAAACAAACATGACCCCCACAGGTAGTGGCCACACTTGCCATGGCAGGAGAGCCATGGACGTCTGTGACACACACGCACAACATCAGAGTCCATGCACACACAACGTGGATGTGGAGACTGTCTCCCATTGTGCACATGAAATCAGAGACATTGTAAACACTACATGCACAAAGACTGTGGAGGGCCATCACTATTGTGCCACTGGGACACCCTGGCTCAAACATACCGTCCCACATGGGACTCACGGGGTATGTGACATGACATACACAAACACCACTGTGAAATGTGACCATGGCACATGCACAGATATGAACAGTTGCACATCACAGTGGTCACGTACACGTAACACCCAGGATCCTGTCCCCATTAACACGTGCACAGCCTGGGGGTGGCTGCCCACAGGTGACACCCACAGGACAACATGTACACCAACATACACACAATAGGAAATGCAGCCTTACATGCCTTATGATAAGGTGTGGACAGGCTGTCGTGATGTAGGTGTGCCCCTCACTCCCTGGGAGCTATCTGTGGCTGGCATATGTCCATCTGAGACAGGCATGCTGACATATGCCAGTCACATGTACAGTGATGCGTTGAACAGCAATGGACCGATCGGTGCCTCCGGCCGGCCCATTGCTTTCAATGTGTGCGGGTACGCGTTGTACCCCTGTGCGCGTTGTACTGCAATGGACCGATCGGTGCCTCCGGCCGGCCCATTGCATTCAATGTGTGCGGGTACGCGTTGTACCCCTGTGCGCGTTGTACTGCAATGGACCGATCGGTGCCTCCGGCCGGCCCATTGCATTCAATGTGTGCGGGTACGCGTTGTACCCCTGTGCGCGTTGAACAGCAATGGACCGATCGGTGCCTCCGGCCGGCCCATTGCATTCAATGTGTCGTGGTACAGCGTTGTACCCCTGTGCGCGTTGTACTGCAATGGACCGATCGGTGCCTCCGGCCGGCCCATTGCTTTCAATGTGTCGCGGTGCGCGTTGTACCCCTGTGCGCGTTGTACTGCAATGGACCGATCGGTGCCTCCGGCCGGCCCATTGCATTCAATGTGTCGGGTGCAGCGTTGTACCCCTGTGCGCGTTGTACTGCAATGGACCGATCGGTGCCTCCGGCCGGCCCATTGCATTCAATGTGTGCGAGTGCAGCGTTGTACCCCTGTGCGCGTTGAACAGCAATGGACCGATCGGTGCCTCCGGCCGGCCCATTGCATTCAATGTGTGCGAGTGCAGCGTTGTACCCCTGTGCGCGTTGAACAGCAATGGACCGATCGGTGCCTCCGGCCGGCCCATTGCATTCAATGTGTGCGAGTACGCGTTGTACCCCTGTGCGCGTTGAACAGCAATGGACCGATCGGTGCCTCCGGCCGGCCCATTGCATTCAATGTGTGCGGGTACGCGTTGTACCCCTGTGCGCGTTGAACAGCAATGGACCGATCGGTGCCTCCGGCCGGCCCATTGCATTCAATGTGTGCGGGTACGCGTTGTACCCCTGTGCGCGTTGAACAGCAATGGACCGATCGGTGCCTCCGGCCGGCCCATTGCATTCAATGTGTGCGGGTACGCGTTGTACCCCTGTGCGCGTTGAACAGCAATGGACCGATCGGTGCCTCCGGCCGGCCCATTGCATTCAATGTGTGCGGGTACGCGTTGTACCCCTGTGCGCGTTGTACTGCAATGGACCGATCGGTGCCTCCGGCCGGCCCATTGCTTTCAATGTGTGCGGGTACGCGTTGTACCCCTGTGCGCGTTGTACCTCAATGGACCGATCGGTGCGCACCCATTGACAATGGGCTTGCCTGGCAACGGACGCGTTTTCGAATATTCGAGCGAGTCGGTTGCTGGAAAATCAGTTGGTCACCCACAACAATGTTGCAAAATCATGTATGTCATGAAGTTGAAATTTTGAAGGATGCTGTGGGCGTGTTTTGGTGCTGCTATTCCATGGATTGGCCAGATTCAGAAGATGCAAACGACTTGGACCTATCACTTTGGACACAAGGGACAGTATCTGCCTCTCCAGCACATATATATTGCTGCATGTTCCCCTGAGAGCCCACTTGCCTGCACTACATGCTCCAGGACGACATCTGCCACTGCACTGCTGCTGTCTCTGCCCCTCTGGACCCTGCAATGGCACGTACTGTGGAGAGAGCCCCAGCCTTCAGCCTTGAAGAGAACCAGGCCCTGCTGGACAGCCTACTTCCACAGTACAGCAAGCTGTATGGGACACCAGGGGAGCAGGTGAGTGTTCTGTGCACTGCCTTTCTGAATGTGCATTTTGTCTGACTAGCAAGGCTGAGAGTCAGCACACCACTGGCTAGCAGGCTCACTGAGTAGTTGTCACCCCCATAGTGTGTAGTGACTTGCACTGGACAGGTATGGTGCAGTGACAGTGCTTCTGAACAGGGTTTTACTCCCCATGCTATGATACCATGTAGTGACTTCTGGAAAACTGTCCATGGGCAGCCGTGCACTGCCTGGGTACACCATGTGCCCCTGTGATTGCGACATGTATATGCAACTGTGTCATGCACGGATATGTTGCATGTGTAGTAATGGCCTTATCACTTTGTCATCCTGACAGGCTTCTGCCCATCGGAAGCATGAGATCTGGAAGGACATCGTCCGGGCTGTCCGGTCCGTGGGGGTCTACAAGCGCCGGATCCGCAACTGCCAAAAGAGGTGGCAGGACCTTCGGGGCTGGACCCGGAGGATTGCACGGGTCCAGCTGAAGCTGTCGCCTCCTCGCAGGAGGGGCGGAACACGGACCCTGACCCCCACATGCTCAGGATCCTGGCGGTGGTCTTTCCAGACCTGGATGGGCAGCTGAAGGCCAGAGAGCAGCAAGGAGGGGGTGAGTCAAAGACTGCACTGTGTACTCTGTCTAACATGTTATGTGCCCTCCTCGGGCCAGGTTGAACTGCCACAGTACAGCAGTCATGTTGTCCAGGAGCCATGTCCCTCTATTGTGCACTGCCCACTCCTCATCTGATACCCAGGTGTGGCCCTTACATGCAGGGAATTCTGTCACTTAGGACTGTGTCCTTGCAGTTTGCTTGACTCAAGGTGGGAGACAGCATCTGTTTCCCTGACTCTGTGGTGGGCATCATGGGTGGGTCCATTGCTTACACAATGCCTGTATTCTGACATGTATTCAGCGTGTTACTTTGATCTGTGGTCCAATTGCTGAGCTGATCCACCACATGTGGCTGGGGTACCTGGCACACACCCATGCTGCGGGTGGGAACAATGTTTGGGCCCCAGGAGTATGTATATGACGTGTGTCACACATACTTAGCCAGCTGCCTACAGTCCAGGGCTCATCCCTCATTCATGTGGGGCTGGACAGTCATGCCTACTCCAGGCCATACAATACACTCTGTACTCCCACTCCCGTGTATCAGAGGACACATTGTGCACAGTGATTTGACCCCTCAGGTGTCTGCCTCTGTGTCAGTGTGCTGTGGATTAGTCGCCAGGACTGCTGTGGAGTTTCTTGGTAGGGGCTCAGCATGCCACTGGAGATGTGACCATAGGAGACGATACTTGTGTGACACATAGGTGTCTGATCAGCTGCCCATGCAGACTGGGGCATGTAAATGTGAAGTTCAGGCAGCTGTTCCCCATGCACAGCAGAGTGTGAGGGGCTCAGGTTCAGAGGGTAGTGTCACAGGTCTCCCATATGTCCAATAGGTATGACCTGGACAGATGAGGGTTAAGAGGATGTGTTGTGGGGGGGATGTACATGTGCACTTGTGCAGCTCCAGGACTTGCATTCCCCATGACCTACTATTGTGACACAGTGCAGAGTGTTGTTGTCTGGCTGCAAAGTCATACATCACTGAGACAGTGATGTATGACTTTGCAGTCATGCCTCCGCCATGGCATGTGTCTACTGATTGGTGATCCTGCAGGGGAGTGACATGTGCTACATGCACACCATAGTGGCGCTGGCTATCAGGACATGGGTGCATCATGGTGTCTGTCGCTGGTATGCATCACATGCATTTCCTATTTGACTCTGGGCATCCCTTACATCCGTAAACCTGTACTGACTCAGTGGCAAGAGCTGTGATGTGTCCACACCGTGTCCTCTGCACTGTCCAACTACTGTGTACTTGGTGCATGTGTCAACACTGGGGTGTTGCAATCCAACAGACACCAGACAGATGGGTGCAAGGCCATGTGGGATGTGAGTGCCATGCTTGGCATCAGACTGACAATTGACTTCTCCTGTTCAATTAGTGCACTTTTAGCAATGTACAACTAATGATGCCAGGGCTTGCTCTGTGATGTGCTGTGCTCACAGTGGTGTGTGCGTTATGTGCAGGTGACTGATGTCTGTCTGTTTCCCCATTGTTTGCAGATACATCCACGGCCACGGAAGGGGACAGCTCCACGGACCAGGAGGAGCCGGAGAGCCAGACTGGGTCAGCAGCCGAGGAGTGGTCGGAGGGACCCAGTGGCACGGAGGGCGAGGGGAGCCACACCGAGGAGTCCTCAGCAGCATCCACCTCAGCTGAGGACCAGAGCAACTCGGAGGATGACTCCCTTGTGGAGGCGGGTGTCAGCAGCCACCACACCCCAGCTAGTGTTGCTGTCCCCGCCACCACCAGCACCACCACCGCCCTCCCATCGGCTCCCATTCCCCAGGTCCGTGGAGGCTCCCATGTCCGGGAGCGTGTCTCCTTTGGGCCAGGCACCGCACCCCCTGCCCCTGTGTCCCCTGCTGCCCTGAGTGAGGAGTCTGTGTACCTCCTTCGCCAGCTCCATGTAGGGCAGACAGCCATGCTGAGTGTCCTCCATGCGCACACCGCGCTGTTGACTCAGCTGGTGTCGTTCATGGAGGGCATCTCATCGGGCATGTCTGACCTACAGAGGGGCAATAGGTCCATGGACTCCTCCCTGACGGCAGCAGTGTCCCTCCTCAAACGGTCCCTCACCCCTCCTGCCTCTGCTCCATCCACACTCCCCAGCACCTTACCCATCCCAGGCACACACACACTGGCACACACCAGCACACACACATCCAGCACACTGACACACACGCCAATGACAAAACGCACACGCACGCACATTCAGGGGACTGAAGCCAGACTCACAGGGGATGGGGCCCTGGAACACACACACGCATCCACATGCACTGCGCAGTCCTCAGTTCCCTCTCCCTCCAAAGCACCCTCCCTTGCCTCACCTGCAACCCCAAAGTCACAGCAGCTCTTCCTCTGTGACCTCGGCCTCTTCCCCACCGATGAAGCTGCTCCAGCATCCCGGGGGAAGAGGAAGCCCACCCACACGGAGCAGAGTGCCCCTCGCCCCGGACACCCTCCCCCAGGCGCAGACGGACTGAGGCCCCCACCCGCAAGTCCCCCGGAGTGCTAAGAGCAAGACCCCGCCACCGCCCTGCAGCTCAGGCACAAGGTCTCCGTCCTCCATCCCTCAGGCCCCCACTGCACAGGTGCCCCCACCACACCCTGCCCCAGGTTCCCCCACCCACAGATATACCATCCCCAAGATGCTCCGGCCTTCTCCCCCTGCCACTTGCTCTCCCAGCACCACACCCCCGCTGCGCTTGTCTGTGCCACTGATGTGGTGAGGGTGTCCCCCCCTCTGTCCAACCCACCTTGCCTGTTCCCCATTCTCCTCCCCTGGAGGTAGGCACTGCAGTGGAGTCCACTACCGCCCTGTCTGACTTGGGCACTGCAGTGGCGGACCTGTCCACCCCATCTGCAGGGTCCACTGCAGTTGTGCCGGCACCCACGACATCTGTGTCATGCCCCCCAGTTGTGCCAGCACACACCATGTCAGACACCTCCACTGCAGTTGTCAGTGGCTCTCCAGCACCCACCACCCCTTCCCTGACTCCCCCTGGTGAGCCCTGATCCTGTCCCTGCGGTGCCTGGCCTGCCCCCCCGGTTGCCCCTCCTAGTGGATTGTCCCTGGTATTGTGCAGGCATGCGTAGGGTGCCATCTGCCAGTGTCACCCTGTTTGAACTTTGACAATGGACTGGCCATTGGCCTTTGCTCTAATTTCTTCTGGACGTCGTTATCAAACAACACATATGCTGAATAAAGCAACTTTCTTTTCTCTAGTGCTCATGCTTCAGATGTACATGTTGTTGGTGCAGCTAACCATGCCCTTGCTGCAGTGATGGTGATATCTGGTCTCATGATTATGAAGTGTTACTGTGCAGGAACCCATGTGGTCCAGGGGGAATGTGTCCTATCATGTGGTGTATCCATGTCATCAATAGCAGCATCTGAGGGTGTCATGTGTTCAGTATTTGGCAATGGGTTTCCTACTTACATTGGCAATTTCATATCTGTGGCTTCCACCCCTGCACATCTGTTGTGCCTGCCATCGTTGCATTTGTCTACTTCCCTGACCGTGTTGCCATCTCCAGTGGACATGCAGGTTTGGGCATCAATGGGGAGGGACTCATCCGTGTAGTCAGTGCAACATTGCTATACAAGTGTGTTGGATCTGTGCTGATGATTCCGTTGGCACATCCATGACCAGGCTGATGTGATGGGAGCCCTCATTTGGTGCTAATTGTTGATTGTGTGACCAAGTGCTCAGCTGACATGATGGGGCCCTACTGAGGCAACATATGGCACAGCTTTCCTCACACAGGAGTGGAGTCCCCTCATGGCAGTGTGTACACGTGTGACATTGCCTGCGCCCAAGGTGTGTGTTGTATGTGCATGTCTGTGTGTTCACTTCCATTCATCTGCGCATGCTGTGATCCCTAGTGTTGTACCTGTTTGTGATGCTTGCTGACTTGAGCTATGTTCCCCCAAAGTCTTCTCCCTGTGTTCTCTGTGATGTGGGTGCATGGCACATTACTGGTCATCAGGGTGTCACCCATAGGTGTGTTTGCTGTCAGGGCAGAGTTTGTGTGCTGACGCAGATGGGTCACAGTCAGGTTTCCCTTTGGCACTTGTTGTTTGCCCCTGTCATGTGATTTCCAGTTTGTGTTATCTTTCAGTGATTGTGACACGTTGTGTGTGTGACTGCTGGCACTCCTTAGGGTCCGGGCTGCAATGTTGGTTGTTGTCTATGTGTGTTCTTTGTGGGTGACCTTGGCTTCTTCATTGGTGTGTGACTGTGGCTGGGATCCCATTGGTCGGTGTGGTATTGCCGTCATGTCCATGTACAGCGTAGTGTGCAGTGTGTCAGACATTCAGGAGTCTTGTTGAGTGTCCATGTGTGATGTGTTTCTACACCTTGGTTCCCACCCACCACCCTGGAATAGTAATGGGTGCATGTGCAATGTCACCAGTGCATGTGTACTTCACTGCTGCACATTGTTGGAGGTCGAGGGGTGTGGTCTTGAGTGTGTGCAGATGAGAGTTGTTGCCCGGCTAGTCCCCTGCCTCCATGTTGGCCTTGGCTTACTGGCCATGCTGATTGATTTGTGCTTGTGTAGGTGTGATGGTAGTTAGTTGCTCAGGACACCTGACTGTGGTTCACAGTGTGAACGACATTTAGCTTTGTCATCACAGTGGTATTTTTATTCAGCCCAGGGTCACCACATTGTGGGGGCCCTGGGGGTAGTGCTGTGGTGTGTCTGTGACTTGCTGTGTCAGTTGTTGTTCCTACGTGCCTGTGTGACATGTGTGTTTTGTGCTCCCTCTCACCTGTCAATGCCTGCTTGCCCACATAGGGGATTTGGATCCATGAGTTAGCTTAGTGTGGCAGTGTATGCACATCTGTATGATTGGTATTCAGCTCTCCTCATGTGTTGTGTTGTTGCCTGGGGACACTGGCACCCCCACCCCTCACCTGCTGTGTATGATGACAGTGTTGGTCTGCCTGTTTGTGTTTGTGCATCTGCACCACTGCATTGGCATATCTTGGGTGTGCCATTGGCTGTATGTTGTTTGGTGTGTTTCCCCTGCTGTCCCTGGGACTCCTAGGTCATCGGTCAGCACAGTGATCATGGTTTGTGTGTCCCATTGCTGCCATGGTATGGTATCTGTTCACCTCACATCTGCTGTCTCCACAGGGTATCTGCATTTGTGTGCCCATTGGTGCAAATATGTGGTTCTGCATTCTGATGGTCACTTCTGTCATTGTGTCATTGATGACTGTTGACGGTCTCAGCCCCCATGGGTGTTGTTTGTCTGCACATGGCCAAAGGAATGTTTCATTTGCACTGCAGTATTTGGCTCCCCCAATTTATGTTGCAATGGGACACATACACTACTTTGCCACAGATGAGTTTTTGGTTCTGTGACCAGGAATGATCCATGCAGTTTGGCAGTTGCAGCTCTTTCTTTGTCAACAATTACCTTTTGGTCACTGTGATGATGAGGGTGTAGACCCCATTGCCACAATGGTCAAAATGTGCTTCAGCTATGGACCCCACACTTACCTTTTGGTCACTGTGATGATGGGGGTTTAGACCCCATTGCCACAATGGTCAAAATGTGCTTCAGCTATGGACCCCACACTTGCCTTTTGGTCACTGTGATGATGGGGGTTTAGACCCCATTGCCACAATGGTCAAAATGTGCTTCAGCTATGGACCCCACACTTGCCTTTTGGTCACTGTGATGATGGGGGTTTAGACCCCATTGCCACAATGGTCAAAATGTGCTTCAGCTATGGACCCCACACTTGCCTTTTGGTCACTGTGATGATGGGGGTTTAGGCCCCATTGCCACAATGGTCATGGGCTGCTTGCATTGTGGGTGCCACACACATATATGTGTGGCACATGTGCTAGGGGGTCACATTGTATGTTCAATGTCATGTTCGGTGTTGTAGGCATTTGACACAGCCTGCTCACACGCTTGTCATGGTGGTGGGGGGATGTCTTAATCTTGCATTCCCTAGGTTGTGGTGTGCTTGTTGTGTCATGCATTGTCCATCCTATGAGTGGGGGTGGTAGTAGTGGTAGGCATCCAGCCCCCTGGCTAAGGGTGGTAGTAGTGGTAGGCTTCCTGCCCCCTGGCTAAGGGTGGTAGTAGTGGTGGGCATCCTGCCCCCCTGGGTGAGGGTGGTAGTAGTGGTAGGCATCCTGCCCCCTGGCTAAGGGTGGTAGTAGTGGTAGGCATCCAGCCCCCTGGCTAAGGGTGGTAGTAGTGGTGGGCATCCTGCCCCCTGGCTAAGGGTGGTAGTAGTGGTGGGCATCCTGCCCCCCTGGGTGAGGGTGGTAGTAGTGGTGGGCATCCTGCCCCCTGGCTAAGGGTGGTAGTAGTGGTAGGCATCCAGCCCCCTGGCTAAGGGTGGTAGTAGTGGTGGGCATCCTGCCCCCTGGCTAAGGGTGGTAGTAGTGGTAGGCATCCTGCCCCCTGGCTAAGGGTGGTAGTAGTGGTGGGCATCCTGCCCCCCTGGGTGAGGGTGGTAGTAGTGGTGGGCATCCTGCCCCCCTGGGTGAGGGTGGTAGTAGTGGTAGGCATCCTGCCCCCTGGCTAAGGGTGGTAGTAGTGGTAGGCATCCTGCCCCCTGGCTAAGGGTGGTAGTAGTGGTAGGCATCCTGCCCCCTGGCTAAGGGTGGTAGTAGTGGTAGGCATCCTGCCACCCTGGCTAAGGGTGGTAGTAGTGGTAGGCATCCTGCCACCCTGGCTAAGGGTGGTAGTAGTGGTAGGCATCCTGCCACCCTGGCTAAGGGTGGTAGTAGTGGTAGGCATCCAGCCCCCTGGCTAAGGGTGGTAGTAGTGGTGGGCATCCAGCCCCCTGGGTAAGGGTGGTAGTAGTGGTAGGCATCCAGCCCCCTGGCTAAGGGTGGTAGTAGTGGTAGGCATCCAGCCCCCTGGTTGAGGGTGGTAGTAGTGGTAGGCATCCAGCCCCCCTGGCTAAGGGTGGTAGTAGTGGTAGGCATCCTGCCCCCCTGGGTGAGGGTGGTAGTAGTGGTAGGCATCCTGCCCCCCTGGGTGAGGGTGGTAGTAGTGGTAGGCATCCTGCCCCCTGGGTGAGGGTGGTAGTAGTGGTAGGCATCCAGCCCCCCTGGCTAAGGGTGGTGGTAGGCATCCAGCCCGCCCTGGGTGAGGGTGGTAGTAGTGGTAGGCATCCAGCCCCCCTGGCTAAGGGTGGTAGTGGTGGTGGGCATCTGGCACCCCCTGGCTAAGGGTGGTTGTGGTGGTTGGCATCCAGCCCCCCTGGGTTGGGGTGGTGGCGCGCATTCAGGCCCCTGTGTGCATATGTGGCATTGGTGATGGGCATCCCGCCCCTATGGTGCTGCTGTTGCAAGTATATTCAGATTCCCAGTGTATGTGTGTGATGTGTCGTGTACGTGTTGTATGTGTTTTGTGGTTGGTGTCTGACTTACCTTCTGCGCCGTACGCGTCCGTGCCTGTTCCGGTAGTAGATGTAGAATATTGGTATGATCGGGACGAAGGGATTCATGGTTGGTTCGTGTCGTTCGTCCTTCTCGTTGCTTCGCGTCGTCCTCGTCGCTTGGCTTCGTCCTCGTCGCTTCGCTTCGTCCTCGTCGCTTCGCGTCGTCCTCGTCTGTGCTGTGTTCGTCTCGTAGCCGTGGATCGTGTTGTGGCGCGATTCGGAGCTTATGTGCGCCTCTCCCGGATGCTTTGACGTGCCGTGCGTAGCGACGGGTTCGGCGCGTACGGAAAGCGCATCGTACTTGTCCGGCCGGACGGGGCTGCATTTTCCCTTCCGTGCGACTCGATTCGGCGTTTCCGGATTCGCCTCGGTCGGAGAACAGGACCTGGTTTGGGTGAGTACGGCTCGGCCGGGATTTTTGCTGTTGTGCGCATCGTACTTGCTCGTTCGGTGTGCTGTACGGATCGGTCGGGAAACTGGCTTTCGCATGGCTTTTTCCCGACCGAATAGTATTGGGTGCGCCTCCGACCGAGATCGGAATCGGCCCCA